>PYHX02000158.1:32173769-32387773 GCA_004302925.2 Cochliomyia hominivorax
AATTTCAAATGTATCCAAATCGATATATTATTTAGTTTTTAGATTAATAAAACACTTTAGTGGATCAATCAATATATAATTCTATACTTATATATTGATTGATGTAATCTACACACGTATATGCAATTTTAAAAAAATTTACAAGGACTTTTTAAATAAAAAATATAATTTTTCATTAAAGAATTTATAAATAAACAAATAAAAATATTATAGTCGGTCTAGCCCGACTATTTAATACCCTACACCACATTGTTGATTGTAAATGAACGACCCTCTTATAATTGATACTAAAATTTATGTGAAATTCTTGCGTTTTAAAGGGAATTTTTTCTGTTAGGTTATATGGGAATTAGTAAAAAATATGGACCGACCCTCGTTTAATTTCGTACAGAGGTTTTGGCTTATATTTATCGCTTATTTGACTAAATATTTTTACAATTCGTACTTTAAATGGACACACAGGATATGAATGCACAAAATTCTTGAGAGGGCCAAATTTGGAGAATCAAAGACCAATATATTATATTATAGTCGGTCTAGCCCGACTATTTAATACCCTACACCACATTGTTGATTGTAAATGAACGACCCTCTTATAATTGATACTCAAATTTATGTGAAATTCTTGCGTTTTAAAGGGAATTTTTTCTGTTAGGTTATATGGGAATTAGTAAAAAATATGGACCGACCCTCGTTTAATTTCGTACAGAGGTTTTGGCTTATATTTATCGCTTAATTGACTAAATATTTTTACAATTCGTACGTTTGCGATTTATGAGTTTAAAAGGAATATTTGGAAGGGTGGTTCTATGGGACCTATAAGAAATAACAAGCCGATCCTCGTATAATTTAGCACATCGTTTTAGAATAAAACATGACTTAGTTTTACAAAATTTGATTAAAATTGTTGTATATTTAAAAATTGTATGAGCCAAAAAACCCATTCCGGGGGGAAATTTATATGGGACATATGTAAAATAGTGCACCTAATTTCAATAGGCAAAATAAAAATTATGTGCCAAATTTTATTAAAACATCTTAAAAACTGCGACCTGTACTTTGCGAACAAACTTTACATGGACAGGCAGCCGGACGGACGGATATGCTTAAATTGACTAAAGAAGTCATTTTGATTCGAACGGTATACTATAAAAATGGTGGTGGGACTATTTTTTTACCCGTTGCCAACAGGATATGAAAACACAAAATTCTTGAGAGCTAAATTTGGAGAATCAAAGATCAAGCCTCTACCAGATTTTGTCTCATGTTATAAATAATTTTATTTACGAATTTTGTAAAAGTTTAGACATTTGAAATAATCAAAATTGGAAGGCCACCTAATAGTCCTTTTATCAGGATCTCTACTCCTACAAATCTATTCAAACAAATAAAAAAGTAAAATTCGGTGAAGCCCTACCCTACCTACATCACATATTTAGTTCTAAATAGAACCTACAAAAATCGACCTTCGTATAATTGTAGCTTAAAGTTTAATACACTCACATGATGCTAACAATTCTGTGAGATGCATTTTAAAAAAATTTTACAGGAGCGTTATATTAGAAGCTGTGTGACCCTCGTAAAATTATAAACATAGATTTTTGTTTATTTTTATTTTATTCCAACAAAATATGAATATAATACCAACTTAAATAAGTGATACAAGCTTTAAATAAATAGTCAGCCAGATGGACGGATGACGGACATCCGGCTGAAGTGGACTTAAAAGTGATGTCTGTTATAAACATCTGAAGAAATGCTTAAAACCCCAACAATCTACGTTGGTGTAGGGTATAAACACTTTTGCCAAAAACCATGTTCAATTTTATTCACGCATCTCCATCTGTTCAAAAGTTTCAGATTAATTTCCCAACAAAAAGTATTTTTTCTTTGTATGCAGGAGGATTCAATTTGAGAATTGAAATTTATTCTAAAAATCTTCTTCTTCTTCCATTTAATACCCATATCCTGGTCACATATTTCCTTAATTATTTTCTAATTTTATTTTAATCGCGTATTCTGAAATCTGACTTGATAAACAGAGAAGTCAAATTCTCAAAAAGTGCAATCGTAATAAAAAGCGGATTTTTCACAGTGTAAACATTAAAAAAAGCAGACTCCGACTGTTTTTAGTTGCAATCAGTCCACGATTTCGTCAAGCCCCCATGCAAATTCCCTTTCGAAATTGCACATCTGTACTTATAATCAATTTCATGTCTTATAAAATTAATGTTTCAACAGGTGAAAATCGGAACCCTATTTTAGGTGTCCTTCCGAAATTTACTTCAACATTCTTAATTAACCTAAAAACATTTGTATCATGATGAAATTTGTCATGAACATTTTTATAATTTTCAACGGGACCCATATAAGTCCCATTAAATAATCAATTAAGCGTAATTTTTTTCGTTTTCACTTTCGACAATTTACCAAACTCTATTAATATTGAACCATCATAGCTCTCACATAAGGCCCCTTTATGAGAAGGGTTGAAACCTCCTTTTTGAAAATAATAGAACAATTCGTTTGAAAAAAGTACCACAAAAAATGTCCTTGATAAATTCAAAAAGTACCATTAAAATGCCCTTTAAACTTTGCCATTTTAGATAGAATTTTAAGTCCAATTTTCGTTCCTTTCATTCCCGATTTTTTATTAGTTCAATAATTTGAAATTTATCTCGTTTGATTTTTTTAAAAAATTAAAAAAATCTTCATTTTTAATTCTTTTTCAAATGCGTTTAACAAAACAAAAATAAAAACAAAAGAAGAAAAACTATAAAATATGAAGACGAGACCATGACTTAGTTACAATTTCCAATCCATTCAATCCATTTCCATAGTTAGCAACCCGATAACCATTAATTATTAACCATAATAAACAGCGGGATAAGCATAAGCGTAGGCAGGATAAGCACTATAGAATACTTGAGGTGATGGGCCAGGAGCGGGAGCAGGAGCAGGATCAGGAGAAGCTACTGGAGAAGGAGCAGCCATGGTCATAGCCAATAAAGCAGCGAACAACAAGAAGAACTAAAAGTAAAAATTCAAAATTAATTAATAAATTTATTCCAAAAAATATTCTTCATTTTTCAAATACTAACGATTTTGAACATTTTTGATTGATTAGATTTGAATTATACCCGACAAACTTAAAGGCAGAAGTGCTTACTGGCAGCCAACCGCGCAAGTTATTTATATGATACGAAAGCCAAAGGGAATAATTAATATTATTTTTGTAATTTAACATTAATGAAAAAAAATATGAAATCATCATAAACCATTTTGGTAGCAAACGAGAATAAAAAATATATTTGAATATGAATTATTGGTTATCATATTTTCACAAATTTAGAACTCAAAATTATTACTCTCTTCTTCTATTGTGCAGCGTTTCCAAAATTAAATTTAACGCAAAAACACACAATTTGAATTCAAGGCATAAACTAAAAATGACTTTTAACGTTTGTTTTCAACTAACACCCACCTCCTCCACCCCGCTAATTTTAATACTTTTTAGCAAAATCACATACACGCATACAAATGCACTTCCTCTATATCTGTATAGCCGCCCCGCCCCCCCCAAAAAAAAGCACGATTTCCAGTAAAATGCACAATAACGAAATCTCCAAATTGCCTCTAATCGAATTTGTCTGAGAATATTCTTTCCATCAACCTGAAGTCATTGGTTTATGATTGTTTGTTAAGTCATACTCTGGTTGACGTTGCGTTTATCTGACTGTCTGTCCGACCATCCATCCATCCGTCTGACTGTCATTCTTTTTGAATGAATTTTAAATTTCAAATTCATGTGTGTGTGTGTAGATGTGTGTAGTATTTTGTTTGTTTCGCCATAATCACCTTTACTTCCATTGTCCATAAGTAGTCAAAATAGTGTTCATACAACTCTTTATGGATTTTAAGCACACTTATTTTTATTGTGCGTTCGCCGTGGCCCTTTTTAATATTCCTAACAGCATTTCAGTCAATTTCCAAATATCACTATAATATTGTTAATTAAATTCATCTTTTAACAATCAACCATATTTCACATACTTATTACTTATCTACCAGGTCTTCTTAATCGTTTAAGTCTATAGATGGATTTGAATAAAGGGAAATTATTATGCAATACAGTGAGAGAAAAAAATGCTTAATTCTATATGTGAGAAATTTGGAATTCTGAGTGCATTTTTTGTATTAAACATTATTTTAACTATTGTATATAGCAATATGTATATCATTATCAATTTTTTGGGGGACTTCAAATGAAATAGCACTCAATTCACCTTTCAAAGGACATGATGCTACCTGTGGTCGAATCTCAATCATTTGGCCAAAATTGTCTTTAAGAGGCATTTTGTGCACTCGTTACCCGTTTTAACAATATTTTTTAAACAAGTGAAACAATTTTCACAGATTTGGAATTTGAGAAATGAACTCGTCAAGTTTATTCTGCGGAACATTGATTAAGCAAAAGAACATTCAAAATTGGCTTCTCATCGAACGGTGCAACTGAACAATTCAAGAGTATCGACGGTCGAAATTTTTAACTCAATTATATTTACCGGAATCCGAAGGTGCAAGATCTGAACATTACGGTTGTCTTCATTACGCATTGTGTATGTTAAACTGAACTATAACTGATCAAGAACTTAAAAAAGAACTGAACTAAAACTGAACAAGGAGGGAACTAGAACTGAACTAGAACTGAACAAGAACGGAACTAGAACTGAAAAAGAATGGAACTAGAACTTAATTAGAGCTAAACTAGAACTGCACTAGAACTGAACTAGAACGGAACTAGAACTTAACTAAAACGGAACTAGTGCTGAACTAGAAATGAACTAGAACTGAACAAGAATGGAACTAGAACTTAATTAGAGCTGAACTAAAACTGAACTAGAACTAAACAAGAACGGAACTAGAACTTAACTAGAACGGAACTAGTGCTGAACTAGAACTTAACTAGAACTGAACTAGAACGGAACTAGAACTTAACTAGAACGGAACTAGTGCTGAACTAGAACTGAACTAGAACTGAACAAGAACGGAACTAGAACTTAATTAGAGCTGAACTAAAACTGAACTAGAACTGAACAAGAACGGAACTAGAACTTAACTAGAACGGAACTAGTGCTGAACTAAAACTGAACTAGAACTGAACAAGAACGGAACTAGAACTTAATTAGAGCTGAACTAGAACTAAAATAGAACTGAACTAAAACTGAACTAGAACTGAACAAGAACGGAACTAGAACTTAATTAGAGCTAAACTAGAACTGCACTAGAACTGAACTAGAACGGAACTAGAACTTAACTAAAACGGAACTAGTGCTGAACTAGAAATGAACTAGAACTGAACAAGAACGGAACTAGAACTTAATTAGAGCTGAACTAAAACTGAACTAGAACTGAACAAGAACGGAACTAGAACTTAACTAGAACGGAACTAGTGCTGAACTAGAACTTAACTAGAACTGAACTAGAACGGAACTAGAACTTAACTAGAACGGAACTAGTGCTGAACTAGAACTGAACTAGAACTGAACAAGAACGGAACTAGAACTTAATTAGAGCTGAACTAAAACTGAACTAGAACTGAACAAGAACGGAACTAGAACTTAACTAGAACGGAACTAGTGCTGAACTAAAACTGAACTAGAACTGAACAAGAACGGAACTAGAACTTAATTAGAGCTGAACTAGAACTAAAATAGAACTGAACTAAAACTGAACTAGAACTGAACAAGAACGGAACTAGAACTTAACTAGAACGGAACTAGAACTTAACTAGAACGGAACTAGTGCTGAACTAAAACTGAACTAGAACTGAACAAGAACGGAATTAGAACTTAATTAGAGCTGAACTAGAACTGAACTAAAAATGAACTAGAACTGAACTAAGACTGAACCAAAATTATCCATATATTTCCACTTGATGCTTTTCGAGTCTTTAAAATATTTTATTTTCCATTTTATCTTATCCCGGAGAGTACTATACTTCTCTATTCAGTTCGTTATGTCGTATCTGCAACCAATATGTTACCACTAAGATTTCTTATCTGCCTTTTTCGCTTCAAAGCTGTAGATCGTCATTGCAAAGCTTTCGGAGACAGTTTCTCTATATCTCAGGCTATGTGAACCTAACTTTCTTTTGAATTTATTTAGAAAGTTATCCTGAAACACTCAACAGATCCTTACCAGATTCACCTTAAATGTGTAAAGTGTTCATAACATTTACAAGGACTGTTAATCTCAGGCGATCAGTACATTTAAAAAGGATTATGTGTTACATACTCGCTCCACCTATGGCGGTAAAGGGTTTCAATATAAGAGTTATTAATTCTTACATCTGAAAATACTTCTATAACAGTTAATTAGACGTTACTAATACTTTTGTATGCGAACTTTTTTATTTGTACAAACTTTTGTAACAATTTAACTGAGTGTTTGTATCATCGTCTCTTTGTCTACACCCTCCTCAAAAATAATTACAGTTGTTGTTGTTGTTATCACAATAATTGTATAAGTAGTAGTTTGTCAAATTTGCCGGTTAATTGAATAATTTCAAAATAAAATAAAAACAAGTAAAATTGTTATAGTTGCTCAAGCCCGACTATGTAATACCCTACAGCACATTGTTGATTAAAATGGTAGTTACGAAAAATCGATGAACAACTCTCGTATAAATTCATTTTTCGTGCGGTACATTATTGTGACATTAACAATTATGTGAAATTAATGCGTTTTAAAATGAATTTGAAAACCTCATTCCGGAAGAATATTTGTAAGGAAGGTACCCGAACTATTGGACCGAACATGACCAATTTCAAAAGGCTTCGTCCTTGGATTAAAATAACAATATGTACCAAAATTCTTTAAGATATTCCAAACATTGGGACCTGTAGAGTGTTCTAAACATTTACATGGAAAACCAGCTGGACAGTCGGACGAAAATTGTTAAATCGGCTCAAAAAGTAATTCAGTATACTTAATAGTAGATGTTACCCCATATTTTTCTGTATGTATGTTACATGTTATGTATGTTACAAACATCATCACAAACGCATTATACTTCAATTACCTACGGTGGTGTAGGGTATAAAAAGACACAAAAATAAACTGTTAAATCATCGATGAATTTCAATTTTTTTATTCACATTTCTTTTTTCGTTATTTTTGCTTAAATCGTATTGAATTGTGAATTAACAATTAAAAATTCTTAACACGCATTATTTACTCTTTTAGAATGTGATTGATCCAATAATACGAATTGTTTATAGAATTCGCTTACACTTTTATGACTTTTTTTATTTATTTATTTATTTATTTATTTTTTTTAAATAAAAGTTTTGCTAAAAAGTGGGTGTTTGTTTATATAAATCAAAATAAAACATCTTTAGGATATAAAAAATATTCCGGACAAACAAAATACTGGGAATTTTTATAGAATTTTAAGATTAAAATTCGAAAAAAGATACTTAAAATGGATTTTTTGAATTGAGGGAATTTTGAAAAAATACCAAAAATTCAATCTGGATCCATTACTGGACATATACATTTTCATAATCTTACTAATATGAACTTTAATCAGGGCGTATAACAAAATTCAACTTTATATCCCGGATCTTATCTCAAAATTATATTGTCTAAAATACATTGTCATTATCGCTTCATCCATGTGCAAAATTTCATTAAAATTTCTTGTTAAAGTGTCAGAAGTATGCGATGTTAAGCATATCGTTTCTAAGATACTGCTACTACCTACTTCCCAATCCAAAATTTTGTAAATTTGTAATATTTTTATACCCTACACTACCATAGGTGGTGGCGTTTGTACATTTATTTGTAACGGGCAGACAAACGGTATACCGTTCGAGTCAGACCCATCTCCTGAGTAGATTTAAGCATGTCGATCCGACGGTCTGCTTTCCATGTCAAGCTTGTTCGCAAAGTACAGGTCGCAGTTTTGAAGATGTCTTAATGAAATTTGACACGTACTATCATTTTGTCCCAAGGACGATGTCTATTGAAATTTGCTTATGATAAGACCATTATTTCATATAGGCCCCATACAAATGACCCCCAAAATGAGATTTCCATAATATTCCTAAGTATAAAACACTGTCCATTAACTTTGCCAAAAATAAGTCATATAAGATTCTACAACGACATGCCAAATTATACGAGGATCGGTGAATTATTTCTCATAGGTCCCAGACAATCACCCTTCCAAATATCATCCTGAAACTCATAAATCGCACAAATATGTGCGAATTGTTAAAATTTTAGTCAATTTAAAATAAATTTAAGTCAAAACCACTGTGCGAAATTATACCAGAATCGGTTCAAAATTTTTTCTAACTCCCTTGTAACCCTCCGGAAAAATTCCTTCTAAAACGCATAAATTTTACATAAATGTTAGTATCATAAACAAATTATACGAGGGTCGTACGCAAAAATTTCATAGCATAGATTAACAACCAACAATGTGGTGCATGGTGTTACATAGTCGGGTTTAACCGACTATAACATCTTTACTTGTTTTATTAATGTTTATCTACGTGTCAAAATTTTTAGAAAATTTAATTGTTAAAAGTTTCACTTATTAAATTAATATCACTCCCCCGTGTCCTATCCGTACCCATTGCAGTGTACAAGAACCTTTTTTCAAAACACTATTCATGTGACAATTTTTATTAGATTTCCCGTATTAGTTATAGAGTTATGCGATAATAACTGTTTCGTTTGTAAGCGGGATATGCCTCCCTCTGCCAAAAATAAATATTTTGAGTGTATAACTTTTATCACATTTTGTACACTTTTTATCAGTGTGCCAAATTTCATGAAAATTAAATAAACCGTTTAATTGTTGTTGCTTTAAAAATTCGGCTGTACCCGATAGTTGTTTCTTGGGGAAAAAACTATTGTTTGGTGCTCTTTGGCCTTGTGTAAACAGGATAGTTTCGGAATATTGATCCAACCATCGTGGCAACGAAGCCGTTTTTAATAATCGTTGGGTGAAAAGTTTCAGTTTTAGGAGTTTGCACAAATATCGGTCTAAATCTTTTTCCTACAGAACCGATTTTACTGATTTTAAATAAAAAACTTCTCAGGATAATGAAAAATACTTTGGCTAAATATTATTGAGCTGCGTCAATAATTATGTAATTTTATGTAAGCTACGGTCAATTGTGGGTCGGTCAAATAAAGAATTCATTTGTACTAGTTTTTATTGGAATATCACTAAAATTGCGATAACGTTACATAGACAGCCAGACGAATGGTCGGTCTTATATATCGTTCATTCGGCTGAGAAAGTTAATATCTGATAATATAGGTCTTCTTCATCGCTGGAAACAAATGATCTTAAAAGAGGTTTATTTAACCTAATTTCAACGACTCATAACACAAAATTTTGCCTCGGAATTTTAAATATTCAGCTTCGGCTCTGATTTGACCAGTTGGATGTACATTTTTATACACTGGAATTATAATTTTACCAACAATCACAATTTGTTTTAATTGTTACACAGTGTAATCAAAAGCTTGTTAAAAACAATTTAGAAAGTATAATTCGATTAAGACCGACTGTATAATACCTCATCAAAGAAACCGGCAAAATAATTATTATCAAATTTGACACATTCATGTATGATTTTGTGCAATATGTGATGATTTTCGGAAGTGGAAATCAGACCTATAGAAAATAATGGATTGATCCTTTAAAAACCCAAAACATTATTTTGAGAAATTTCAAAAATATCAGACAATATTGCACTGTATCTTGCATATAAGCCCTTTTCATGAATTTGGGTTTAATCTGATTAAAAATAATCGACCAAGAAAGTCTAATAATATGGGAAACAGTTTGAGGGCAGACCTTTGAATACTTGACCAAGTTTTTGTAGATCCAAGATGGGGTTTGTTGAAAACGTTTCATCATTTTAGTACGCTTTCTTTATATTTTACTAGCTAAGACCCGGTGCTTTGACGCCCTTATAACGTGGATAATTCCTCTCCCTATGGTCCTATCTTTGACCAGTAAAGAAGATCTTTGGCAAAGTAATTTAAACCAATTTGAATACTTCCACTTTTACAGTTCTTTAAATGTTCGATAATTAATATTTGTTTTGGATGGGACTACCTTTCTCCTTGATCTTACCCGTCATGCATTTCAATCTGTAAAGCAAATTCTTGAGAAAGTGATAAGGGTGGAATTTGAGAACTATTGCTGTAACAGTTCTTCAGATATTCCATTATCAACACTTTCATTGCATGAGGGACACCTCTCACCATGATCCTGTCCGTCCTTCATTCTGTCCGGTAAAACAGTTATTTGAAAAAATTATTGAGAACAAATCTCAAAATTTTCGGTATAGTGGTTCTTTAGATATTCGATTTTCAACATTATCTTTGAATGGAGGCTACCTCTCCCCCTGGTCCTATCCATCCTTCATTTTGTCTAGTACAACTGTTCCTTGATAAAGTGGTTGGGACCAGATTCGAAAATTCTTAGTGTTATAGTTCTTAAAATATTCGATAACCAATATTTGCCTTATATGAGATGAGAGCTACCACTTCCCCTGATCCTATCCGTCTCACATTTTATTGGAAAAAATTATAAACTTGAAATTCTTACTGTTATAGTTCTTTACATAATTATTGATCAAAATTTGCTATGTATGAAGGCTACCTCTTCCCCTAATCCTACCCGCCCCACATTTTGTATTGTAAAAAAGTTCCTTGAGAAAGTTATTGGGAACGAATTTTAAAATTCTCGATGAAGTAGTTCTTTAGATATGCGATGATCAATATTTTATTTGTATGAGAGTTACCTCTCACCCTGATCCTATCCGTTTTACATTTCCTCCAGTAAAACCGTTTCTTGAAAAAGTGACTGAAAACAAATTTGAAAATTCTCGCTGTTATAGTTCTTTAAATATTCGATAATCAATATTTGCTTTGCATGGGGGTATCCCCTCATGGTCCTATCGAAATGTTTTATAGCCAATGTTACTTTCGGGTATATCGGGATCATTCTGTAATTTTATATATTAAAAAAATTATAAACATTTTTTAATTATCAAAAAAAAAATGTTTAAAAGGTAAAATCTATTTTAAAAGAATCAAAGTCCATTTATGTTTGCAATAACAATGATATTGCGCAATTAAAAAAAAATCTCAAAATAGAATTAAAAATTCAAAACACAGATTCATTTATTAAGTAATACAGAAAAAATGACAAAAATACAAACAAAAAAATGATAATAAGTGTAAATTGGAATTATTCTTTTAATGCAACAAATAAATGAAATTAAATAATTAAAAATTCATCAGAAAAAAAAACAAAAAAATTCTGATTCTAAAACTCAACAAAAAAACCAAAATAGTCAAGTAGTTGGAGCCACACAAGAGATAGATTTTTGTATAAAAACATCAGGAATCGAGGGAATAATTATCAAAAGCATTTCATTTGTAAAAGCTTTAACAACTCAAAACAAATCGTCAACAAAAATGTTCAAATTCGTAAGTTTTGAATTTTATTTTGAATTAAAAAAAAATCATGATTAATTTTCATTTCAGGTGTTTGTACTCCTTGCTGCCTTGTTCGCTGTCAGCATGGCTTCTCCTTCCCCTTTGCCAGTACCCGGTCCAGCTCCCAGACCAGTAGCTCGTCCTGAACCAGCACCTCAATTCTATACTCCTTATGCTTACAGTGGTGGTTATTATGCTTCCCCTTATGCTTACTACGGTTAAACACTCAACGCATTCTTAAGGAAGCAGTGGTAAGCGCTACAACTTAAACTTGCACTGCTGCTAAAGACTTCAAATTGGCAAATTTTTGGAAATGGTTGAAACACACATTTACTTATATTAAGGGATTTAATTAAAGTTTAATTGGAAAAAAAGGGTTGTAATTTGCATGCTGGCATGAAAAAGAGTTTATTTTTTCTTTCTACTCTCTTTTCGTTTCCATATTTTTGAAAATAAATTTTATACAAAAAAAAAAAAAAATAGGAAAATTGTTTTTCACTACCAAATTTTCTTTATAGTTTTTCCAACAAAAATTTTGCTCTCATCATTTAGCCCAATGGACGTCATGAGGTTCCATGGTGTAATGGTTAGCACTCAGGACTCTGAATCCTGCGATCCGAGTTCAAATCTCGGTGGAACCTAAGAACCACCGAACTTTTTATGATTTCATTAGTTAAACATAAAATGGCAAACTTTTCTTCGATAGTACGTTTTCATACCAGGGTTATTGTCTTAACTAAACCAGTGGCAATTCTAAAAATAGCTCAAAGCTTTAATAATCGTAAGCTTTATGTGAAAGCTTTTCTTGATAAATGAAAGCATAAAGTTGCCAGATTATAACTTTATTACCTACAATAAAACGCTTACGGGAAATTTGAAGGAATTTTAATTAAAAAAAAAATAATGGAAAATTTCGAAACTACTTAAAGCAGAGTATTAATACAGCATGGACTCGATTTTGGCAACGGATATCAAACCAGGGTTTTTGAAATTTCCGAAATAATTACATGGTCGACCATTAAATATTGAAGATTTGTAAATAAAAAATTTTATATTTATTATACTCTACACTACCCTACCGCAGTAGTACCAAATCGTTATTTTGGAAATAATTCTGTAACTTTGAACTATTGAAGATTTTTTAACGAAATTTCACATGAACATTCTGAAGAAGAATGTATAGAGTATAACGATTTTTAAAAAATCGTCAAAATTTATTTTATAACTTGATTAAAAAAATAAAGTTTAAGAGATATTTAGACCAAAATAAAATGTTGACCTATTTTTGGATAGTTTTCATTAAAGTTTTTTGAACTTGGTGGACTCTTTAAAAGTCAAAAAAAAAAATGTCTAAAGTATTTTCCGGATTCTAAAATACTTTTTTTTCTAAATTTTGTGCAAAAATTACATAAACCTTTGTGGATTCAGTGAAAAGATATATTTAAAAAAGGTGGAAACATTCCTTAACTATAAAATATTTTTCTAAATTCCCAAAAAAATTTTAACGTGAATGCATTTAATGTAAATCCGAAGACAGTAGTTGAAACCAGGCACCTTGATCAGTGCTATCGATGGAGCGTTCATAACCAATTCCAATAGGCTTTTCCCTTGGATTAAAATAAAAATTTCATTAAGATATCTTTAAAACTACAATCTGTACTTTACGAACGATCTTTACATGGACAGCCATCCGTACGGTCGGAGGAACATACTTAAATCGACTCAGTAAGTGATTCTGAGACGAATGGTTTACGTAAAAGTGGTGGTAGGAATATTTTTTCTGTCCGTTATAAACATCAGTACCATTACCACCTATAGTGGTGTAGGGTACAAACAAATTTGAATAATTTTAATTAACAAGTCAAAAGTAATTATGACTAAATTATATATTTAATATAACAAATTCCTTATTACAAAGATTTTTTCTAATATTCTTCTATATATTCTTCCGCCCCCCCCCCTTGGTTCTATCCGTCCTACATTTTGTCTTAAAAAATCCTTGAAAAAATGATTGAGACCAAATTAGATATTCGATAATCCTTATTTTCTTTTCTTTGTATGGGGGTTCCACGTCCTCTAGTCCTATCCTTACTACATTTTGTCCAGTAAAACAGTTTCTTGAGATGGTACTTGATACCAAATTTGAATAATCTTGCTGTTCTAGATCTTAAATATTCGATAAACAATACTTGCTTTGTATGGAAGTTACCCCTCCCCCTTGTACTATGGGATTTTTTAAGTCTATGTTATTTTCGAGTATATTGGAATCATCTTGTTGAAATTTCAAAATTGGTCCAGTCATTTTCGAGTCTATAAATTACATGCTTACATACACACATACTATTTTATAAATATATAGATGAAAGTACATATGTATTTCTCTTCTTTGTACAAAAACATGTTACCTATTAAAATCAAAACTAATCGATCAACTTAAATAAAAGATAAATTTTCAAAATCATTCATTATCCTGCATTTTATACTCTTCTAAATGTATTGTTGTCTTGCTCAAGAACCATCAACCAAATACAAGTACATATTCATATTTGATAAACCTAAATAATAGACCTGTGGAGCCATCAGACGTTATAAAGAATGTTTTGTACATCTGTAACTGTAAACTGAGAAAAGTACTTCTGTTCGTTGTGTCCATAACATATTCTATCATATACATATCTCTCTTATTTACATTATATTTCATTATTTTGTTGTTTATTTTCATTTCCTTTTTCTCTCCTTTGCCATGTCGAGCAAAAGGACAAAAGAAATCATCATCAATTGAAATTTATTTCAAAGACAAACTGTCTTCTTGCCTTTTTTCCATTTTCCTCGCAACACAAACTGTTAGTTATGTTTAAGGATATGATATATATTAAGGACATTTGTGTTTGTATATGTAAGTGGGTATGTGTGTGATGTAGAGCAAACCACCACCATCGCATAAAAACACCGTTTGGGAGGAAAGAATCAAAGCTTCAAATGGAATAAACTTCATATTAAGAGAACAGAATTCTTTGCAAATTATATGAGAGAATCCCCCACAAATGTGGATAAGAGTAAATGTGTGGGATGCCAGATGTATATAAACGGGAATGGATGGAAATTTTAGGACCAAAATTAAAATGTTCAAGTTTCAAATTTATTTAAATCATCAAGGTTTTCAAAAAATTTCTCAAAGTTGAAAATTCAAATAAAACGAAAGCTGTAAAATATAAAAGCTCTTCTAAGCATCTTTTTTGAAGGTACTACCAGGGTCTATAAGAATGGAATTTGGAATTTGCCATTAACATTTTTAAGATCCCAAATAGCCTACTTTGAGACCTTATAACTCCGAACATTTTCTATCGGTATGTCAAATTTCATATGAATTCAATAATTCGACCAAAAGTTACAGATTTAAAAGAAAACATTTATGTTCTTCCCAACTGAGCGTTGAAGCTACTGCAACACAATCTACACCGGTTCATTACAAAGGCCTAATTTTGAAATATCTTTGAATTGATTACATGTAAAAATCAAAAATGTCATGTTTTAATGAAATAATGCGATAAAAGTAAGAATTCTGTATTCGGCTATGTTGAGTCTTCATTACACCCCATCATGAATTCGTTTGAAGTAAATACATCATGTTTTTTACATACTCACATAAACACTCACAAACATAAACTAAATTAACATTTTTCTTAATTTAACAAAAGAGTGCTTAATGAGTCATAAAATTGGCTATAACGTTTTTTCTACTGAACCGATTTTCCCTAACTTTTGAATGGTAATGAGGTACATATAAGGCAAAATTCTAATTTATAATATACTGAACCAACTTTTCCTTTTTTAAATTGAACATTGGAAGGTAAACAACGGTAAAGTGGTGGAGAATTATTTGAGATGGCTGTTCGCATATTTATATAAGCAGCATTGCACAGTGTTTTAAATGAAAAATGAAGTGTAAATTTGAATTTTCAAAAAATGTAGATTTCCGCCGACTTTTAGTTACACCCTTTTTAAGTTAGAAAAATTTTTTCTAACTTTTAATCTATACCGTATTTATATTTTTCTAAAACATTACCTTATAGGCTTTTGTGTAATTTTGATAGAACCAGAATTTCTCAAATTAAATCTATTTTTTCCCAATACTATAATTTCCGATTTAATTTAAATCCCAAAGCTTAAGGTCTTATGTATTCTTCAAAGCCTGCTATTTTCTAAAAATTTTAGTAAAAGAATTTTTTGCTCCCCGATATCGGTTAGAAAAATATAGCAAAACAAAAAAATTAAAAAAAGACTTTCTGGAAAATTTTTAAAGCTTTTTTTGGAATTACGCTAAGTCTTTTACGAAAAAGCAAAGTTATGTTAACAGTTCCTCATTAAGTATCAGAGTATATATTTAAAGGCAAAATTTTTTAAATTCTATTTTGTGATCAAAATTTAATAATTTGCAAAAATAAAAATATTTAACATTTTCATGGCTTTTTCCGCAAAAAGTGTGCAATGAATTTTATTATTGTCAATAATGTCATACATTTTTAAATAAGACATAATTTCCAATATATTGATATATAAATTGTCTAACTTGATCTTTCCATGTGTCATAAATAATAATCGAAACTTAACAGGTCTTAGTAAATCTTAGTAAATTATATATCTCGACATAAATTAGGCCATTTCCCATACATTTCTACGGAATTTGGTTCAATTGATTTAAGGATTAAATTTTACGGTTCCGTAGTCTAAACTCCCATTATTCCATATTACATATTCTTCTTCTCTCTTAATAACAATCTGGCAACTCTTTATCATAAAACATTTTGAGAGGAGGCATTTGAAGACTACACGAGCCAGCTATCACATCTGTAAAGGCAACGGGAATAAACAAACACCAGCGGATTGTAACGGTAAACAGAACGGATGTTGAAAGTGATGGAAGAAAATATGTGTAAAATATATCTTTAAAAAAAGAAAAATAAAAAAGAATAACAATAAAAAACATAAGCTGTGATAATAAAAATAAACAAAAAAAATAGTAATAAATCTCAAAGAAACATAAAGAAAATCAATTTTTTTATACAAAGAAAAACGCAGGAAGATAAAAGGAAAGAAAAATAAGAAATAAAATTATATGATGAATTAAATACAAAATAAAATAATAACGAAGTGAATTAAATGTGATGAAACTTGTCCAATTGACTTGAAGCTCAATCTCTTCCAAAAACAACAACAAAAACAACTAAAACTTTCGCACTTTCTTTTGAAAAACACCTTCTCAACACACGAACAACACCGACAAAGCTGAGGGGCAGAGCTGTAGCAGAGACAATAGTACTCTTTAATAACAACAACAATTAACTACATGAAGTTTGTCGACGTCTTCATTTTTTACTGTTAACTATTACAGCAACAACAACAATAACAACAAAACTTGTATGAGGAAATCGCGTGTTATGTTGCAAAACATTTAACAGGCCAGACAAATCAAAGTGCAGTTTAAAATTAAAGGCAGCAACAACAATAACAACAAAGCAAACAAGCAAACTTATACGCACACACACACACACGCACCAACTGACAAACAAACTCATACACCTGCCAAAACAAATATTTCATATTCAAATTATTCTGTCTCTCTGTCCGTCTGTGTGACTTTTCGTTTGTAATACGACGACAACACTGTTGCTTCTCAGTTCGATTTTAATCGTCGAAATTGAATTGTGATTTTGTTTTTGTTTACAATTTTTTTGTTTATATTCATTACAATTTGTTGTTGTTATTTATTATTATTATTATTATTATTTTCAACATCATCGTTCTCATTCGTTTATTTGTTTATTTCCATTGTTATTCTGGTTTGTTGTTGTTGCACTTTATTTTCTCTACTTAATTCTCTTTCATTCATTCATAGTTTTTCGATCAGAAGTGGTCGTTCGTTCGTTCCGGTCATTCATCAAACAAAATTCATTTAATTACAAAATTTTAACATTCAATCCATTAAAAATTTGTTGTTGCTGCTGTCACCATTTCCATCGCTGCCTCTCTCTAGTCCACTTTCATTGCTTCGCTTCCGAGAGTATAAAAATATTATGTTAATTAGTCTAATGAAAATATTAATTGCATTGATTTTAAGTCTCATGTTTACAATTTCACTTCTGAAACTTGTGTTAATATTTTGGAATGAATATCCATTAATACTGCAGCATGGTTTTGGTCCTGACCCCGCTTTGCCCTCGGTTGACCTTTGGTTGGAGCAGAATAATTTAACGGATTATATTCAATTATTTCGAGATAAAGGTAAGTGTTTTTTTTTATAATTTTGTTGTGGTTTTAAATATGTTTTACTCCCTCTCTCTCTCCCTCTGTTTCTCTCTTTAATATATTCTCTATGGGGGAAATATTGAATTTTTATCTTTTCAAGTTGTTTAATATCTCTATACCCTACGCCACCTTTTGTGGTGATGTTTGTAACTTATCTACTTTATAGAATATCGATCACAATCTAAGTCTATTTAACTATATTCATTCTACCGTTGGCCTATTTGTCTGTTAGGCTCTCCATGAAAATCTTTAAAAACTATACAATTCGAAATTTTAGAAATAACTTGAATAAATTTGAAATTATCCATATTCGATCTAATATTTCAGGTAACTCCTATATAAATGTTTTGAAAATATTTAAATTAAATTTTACAGAAATAAAATTATAATTAATTCGAAAATAGTCGGTCCACATAATTTATGGATATGATATTACAAATTTAATATTTATTATGTATACAACAGGTTTCTTCACGAAATTTGGTCAGATTGTTTTAATCTAAGCCGTTTCCTTTCTTAAAACCTTCTATATTGCTAAATAGACAAAATATTTATAGACTGATTTCTGAGAATGAATTGAATGAATAATTTCTTACCAAAACTCATCTTGAAAAACTCAATTAATAGAATATCAGTGTGTAATATAGATTTTAAGGCCAATTTCTAAATTTCCCCATAAATATTTATTTTAGTAAAACAATATAACCTCGAAATTTGTAGTTGTTTGATCTAGCTCCAATACAATTCATAAAATTACTTATTGAGTCGAATCATATTTGACTGGAGGATATTTAAGAATCGAGAGAGCCGACTATAGGATAAAATGTAAGTTTTATAGAATATATGATATATTAATTTATTCCCCGAAATTCGGGAAACAACAGATAATTTTCTTCCTAAATTCCCGGCAACAAAAATAACTCTGGGAGAAGAGAAGTTAAGAAAATCTAAATTTTTCATGATTATAAAATTTATCTAATAAAATAACAATTTCAAATGATACGTAATTTCCAATATTGTTTACGTTAAGGCTGCTATTTTTCCCCTCATTCTGGCAGCATATCAATTCCTTGAGAAGAGAATTGCTCCCTATTCTGAAGTAGATCACCTGCGTATAAGAGTGTTGTACATCGATTGAAACCAATGGATGGGTGAGCCAAAATGATCCTTCCACTGTTATCCAAATAAATTTTAATTGTCTGATAACTTGAATCATGATAAATTATAGAACGAATATTCTGGTAGTTGTTATTCAACCAAACAAATCAGATGTGTTCGATAGTAGTCTTCTGTAATTCTTTTTCTCAATTTTAGTTTAGTCGCATCCTCCTAATGCCATCAAATATAGTACATTATCATGGCGTCATATATATGAGACTTCGGCGTTAATTGCCCATTGCATGTAAACATTTTTCATTACAATTAAAAATACGATCCAAAAATGAAGCATTTTTGTAGTTTTCAAGCTCCATTTTTTGCTAATTATTTTTTATGAATTTATCGCAATGTTTTAAGAATTACGGAAGTAACTTGTTATGCGTTTCGCAATCTTCATCAATTAATGCTTCCAATTTCTTATTTTTAACGATTTCAAAGACCTCATTCGCCCTGTATGTCGATATCACCAATTTTGAATCGCTCAAATTATAGCTCACAAATGTTTTGGGTGGATCCATATAGATCGTTTTTTATCCATCAACAAATGGGATATTTTAGCAACCATTTTCTTCGGTTCATAATTGGATTGATTATGCTGTTATAGTGATTTAGAAGGTCGACTTGTATCGCCTCAAAATTTCCTTTAATCATATTTCTTTATTATTGTTTGTTTTTGTATTTTTCTTATCCATGGTTTTCTTCAGTTTTTTTCAGGTTAAATATAGCAGAGTGCATTTAAAGAATATTTATAATTAAAAGTGCAATTCTTGTTAATGTATGGGAATTTGTCTCTTTATAAAATGAGCTTTTGATAGGGTTACCAAGTGCAAAGAAAAAATGCATTTTAATAATGTTGAAAGGGTAAAAAAGGTAATTATTAAAATTTAATTTTAATTATTAAAATTATAATGACTTTCTTTACAAGAAATACAGAAGCATAAAATTGCCTCTTTTATATTCCTACAAAGGGGCATTCCGCCTTAATATAAAATCTTCTTTTAATAAGTTGCATGTGATCAAACTTTTTAAGTTATTTTAACTTTTGTCGCGTTCTATAAAATCATATAGTTTCAGTTTTGGATTAGTTTTTATTTTCAGACTAGAAAATACTCGATAAACTTTGTTGCTTTATTCGCACATTTGACATTTTTCTTATTAAACATTTCTACGTGGAGGTATTTGGCTATAAATAATTATATGCTTCCTTTGCATGGAATGTACATCTCCCCTTGATCGTATTCTTTCTACATATTGTCCATAAAAAAAAAATTCTATTAGAAAGTGACTGGGTTAAAATTTTGGAACCTTATTGTTCTTCATTAATTAGAGCGCTATAATTCATCCTTAATTTTAAGTTTTTTTTCGTTAACACATTTTTATTAGAAAATGTTCGATTCTTAATTATCATTCTCTCACGGTTATATGTTTTAGATATTCGACATCATTAGTAAAATTATTTCCTTGTATGGAAGTTGTACTCCCATTAAATCTATAATAAAATTGTTCCAGTAAAGCAAAATACTTTTTGAACTGTAACTGTAGTTCAAATATCTCCTAGGAATGGGGTATTTAGTCTATTAAAGCCATAAATATAAAATGATTTTAATGCGATTTTTTAAATCAATATGCCAAATTTGACGAGAATTGGTCTAAAGTCTTAAAGTTCCCAGTCAAGTCCTACTTTCACAAAATACACAAATCTCACATAGTTAGTATTGTGTTTATAATCGGTTTAAATAAAAATATAATCAGAAATCGATGTTCAAAATTATACGATTATGGTCCATTATTATCCATAGAACACATATAACCTTCCGGTAGAAAATCATTTTAAAACGCATAAAACTTACATAAATATTAGTATCTTAAACAGAAATCAGAAATAAAAAAAAGAAAATGAGGGTCGTTTCAAAAGTTTTCGTAGGTGCTATAATCGTGCTTTGCCATGTAAAAATTGCTTACTTACTTTTGAGGTTGGGTTAGATATCAGCCCACAATGAACAAAATAAAACGTTTTTCATGTTTATAGTTCGATTCCTTATTTGTATGAAAACAAAAATTTGGTGAAAAAATAATAACATTTTATCTATCGTCAATTTAAGTCACGCCCAGAAGTCAGATCATATTTTTTTATTTCGATAATTCCCGAATTATGAAAAGTTAATGAAGAGTATTCATAATATTAATTTAAATTTAAGATCACTATTTTTCACTATAACTTTTATTTTAATGTTCCTCAATTAATGATCATTTCATTGGAAAGTGGCAACTATTAAGCTTTCGAAAAAAAGCTTTTATATACAACAAAAGCTTTTTCTTCTCGCGCCATAACTTTTGCTCTCTTTGTACTCAAATATTCTAAACTTTTCAATAAACTAACAAAAAATCTTAAAAAATAAAAATTAATTCTTAGGTTCCACCGAGATTTGAACTCGGATCGCAGGATTCAGAGTCCTGAGTGCTAACCATTACACCATGGAACCGTTGTGCCTTGGCTTGTCAAATCTTTTATTTAAATCAAAGTTCCATTAATAATTTACATTTTAATGAAAATTTCAAAAATAATGGTCAATTGGAATTAGAATGATGTCAGTTAGTCAATTAGTCAGTCAGTCATTCCATTCTTACTTTAGTTAATGAATGACAAAAACACATAAAATTAAATTTTGCAAAAAAAAAACATCAAATAATTTATGGTTTTAAAGAAAATTATTATGTTGATTATTACAAACGAGTACAAAAACCTCAAATATGGACTCATAAGACCCAAAACATATTATTAAGTGGGTGTGAGTGAGCGAGTAAGTGACTGGAGTGAATGGACGTTTTGTGCACTTGTGCGGTAATTATGAGACTTTTTGCCATCAATTTTTAATTTTATTATTATTCAGTTAACTGATGACTCTTTTTTTTTTTTGCTGTTGGCTTCATTAACTAAAACCATTTAAATGGTTTCCATTAATATGAAGTCAATTTAAGTGTGTGCTTACAGTTGGGAGAAAATAAATAGGTAAAGTAGTTTAATTGAAGGGAGAAAATTGAAAAAAAATAGAAAAATCTATATTTTTTTATTCGATATGGGATCTTCCTCATCTGAATAATGTAGCTTTATAAAGTTTGAATGTTCCTACAGCTATCGTTTCTTAACTTTTTCAGCAATAAAATTTAATATTTTTGAAGCCAATTAGCAAACAGTGCTAATTAATTAATATCTTTTATCACCATAATCAATATCTATCAGTAATTCAGTATGTAATGTTACCATGGAACCTTATAAGACCCCATATATTTTTGCATTAAATCAAAATCTGATTTGACTAATATTAGTCTGCCTGCCTTTCTGTCTGTTGGAAGCTTCCCACGTTCAAAAATATTGTTCGAATTCAATAAAATTAGGCCAAATTATTTAAAACCATCTGTCTAAAGATAAAGAGGATATAGACCGATATCTCAGACATTTTCAAAATTCTTGATTTTTCTGTAAACAATAATAGAATTTAGAGAGAATTTAACCAAAGTAGAAAGCCCTATATATTTCATTATCAATCAAAAACCAATATGAAAAATTTTGATACACTTCATAATCTGAGTGTGATATAGATCTTAAATTCCGTTTGTAAGAATATACCACTTCCTCGTTCTCTATCTCAAATACTGCGTTGTCTAAAATAATATAATGCTTTATCCATGCGCCAAATTACATTAAATTTCCTGCCACAGTTTCAGAGTTATGCGATGTTTCAATGTTTGGGGCAACCACTCCCTCGTTTTTTCATCTTTAATATTCTGCTATTATGGCTTTATATACAGACGTGCCCAATTTTATGAATTTATCTTATATTTTTGAAACTTTTAAAGTTATAAATAAAGCGATATTCGTTTATCAGGGGGATACCAGACCCTTCTACCGTATCCTTTAATTTTTGTAAATAAATAAAAATAAGACCAGCTGCACCAAGGAATGCATGTAGAAGAGAAATATTAACCCCAGAAGATAACATGAATCATCAAATATATGTGCGAGAATGCTGAACTCCCAGTTCTTTAAAATGGAAATATGTATCAACCATTTAAATAAAAAGGGGAGAATAGAAAATGCTCTCTATCACTTAAGCTTTTTACCATTTTGTTCGATTTTATAATGGTATAATGAAATTATATTTAGTGTGTCAAGTCAATTTAGGGTTTTGGGTTATATGGATAACATTCATTTACTCCCGCACATGATATTCAAATTTCAAGCAAAACTAGAAGATTTAAAAAGAATAGGAAAGAATATAGGTCTTGAAGACCTAAGAGTGGAACATGTAGACAGTTACTGCTATAGCAAGGGCGATATTTGAAGTGAAGTTTGTTTAGAATCGAATTCCAGGTATTCATCAACAAGAGTCGGTCCATAAAACCATAAATAATAAACTGAAATTGAAGATCGTTACGAAAATATTCTGACACAAATATGGAGTTTGAGAGGAACCCTCAGAGCTCAAGAAGTAGGGACGTTGTAAAAAAATTGACAGCAGCAAACCTTAAAAGGAGTTACGTGCCAAAAGGTAATAATTTTGTATAGGAAATATCAATCCTCCGATTCAAAATGTTATAACTTTTGGACATCTGCACATGATGGGTTTAAATTTTCATTTGTAGAATCGATAAATTGTTTTACACTCTGCTATACACCGTCAATAATTTGGAATATTTGCGAATTATAATGATATTCCAATCATTATATTATTAATCCGAAATTTTGTAAGTTGAAAAGTTGAGAAGCGAAGAGGTAGCAAAGTTGTTTCTTGAGCGAACGTGTTAATGGATGTAGCCGACCAAGCATATTTAATGAGACGATGGAAAATCAACATCAAACTCTAGAAAATGAAAAACTTCGTGATTTGGTGAATGAAATAAAATGATAACTTTCTAAGGAACTGAATGCAAGAACGTCTTTGTTACTGGGAATTTGGAATATAGGAGGACCTAAAGCTAAATGTTTTTATACAGCAAATGGCGGATATAATAACAAATTTGTTCCATTGGGCTATTGAGGAACATACCAGCAATTCTAGCTAACGATAGAAAAAGTTGGCCTTAATTACAACAAAAAATTATATGTCAGAAAGATCTCAAGTTAGTGAATTGCAATATGTTTCGTTAGTCTTGACGAATTATCATTCAATGTTATAATCATATAATATAACATGAGATCGATTCTAGTCGATTGGTTTATGAACATAAAACTACATTTTATTGTGTTCGTTCTGGCAAAAAATCCGCTATAATTGATCTTGTAGAAGAGTTTTCAACATCGTCTCTTAAAAATCTTAAATATAGCGCTTACAAAATTCCAATGACTTAAAATCATACTGACTATTTCGATCGCCAAAACATTTCTTTCGCGATGATTTTGAAAAAGAGATGTCTCGTTTTCGTAAAAATAATTTAATATCTCAATTGCGAATTTCGAATGAACGTTTTGAAGTTGTCTTATAACAAATTATATTGACCCGAGAGACGAAAATTTTTAATCATTTTAAATATCGTCAATACACACCTACATTCAAATTGGATCACCTCTTATTTTATATCACACTATAGTTTATCTTTACATTGGAACAACTACACCGTTCTTTTGACGCTACAACCACTTTCTGATATAACGATCGTTATGTTGCATATTTCAAGGATTTCTTTCTTTCTTGAGAATCGTACTTAATGACTTGTGAGATTACGATGTCAAATATTTTTTGATCTTCTCACATTCTCTCCACCACATTTGGAGAATCTGGGTATATTAAACTTGTTCAGTGATCAGTGAATAAATCATTCTGAATTGATGACAGAATATCATGTATGTTTGCTGTTTCTAGTTGCTGATTCTATCTAAAGTCTGTGGAATATGTATGTCCAACGAGTGACTATTTATAGACAGATTCTAAAGTCAATCTGAAATGTTTAATCCTGATCTGATTTTGCAAATTTAATTATTTTTTGATTTTTTTTTTAATTTTATTAGAAAAAATCATTTGTTCATTGAAAAAATATCGTCCTAAAATATTCAGAGAATAATTACAGTTTTTCTCTTTCTTTTGTTTTTGCTTCTTTAAATAAATAATCATGAATAAGTAGCCATTCAACGTTTCCTTTGTATTAATGTATGCAACGAACTACAACTACAAAACCAACAAAATGGCCAGGAAAAAAAGGACCATAAAATGTGATAAGAAATGACAAAAACAATAAATGAGCAAAACTGTAACTAAAAGTGAGAGTGTGAATAAGAAATAAATATAAACAAAGAGAGAGAGAGAGAAAAAGATAAGGCAAGAAAAGAGAAAGAGTGTATAAATAAACATAAAAAATGCATTAAATTAATAAATACTCTTTTGGGGTAATAAAAATAAAATCCAAGAAAAAAGTTTGATATCATATTTTTGTTGTTTATTTTTTCTAACAAAAGTCAAAGCTAATATTTATGCGCTCTTGTCCTCTCTCAGGATTTTGCTCATTGTGAAATGGCAGAGATGGAAAATAAGATGTTAAGGACATTTGAAAAGTTTGATAGTATGAACATACGGTCAACAAGTAATAAAATCAAGGGAACCTTACAAAACGCCTTGCAATACGCCATTTTATGATATATATAAGAGATATATACTAAAGAAAAAATTTGAGTTCCATATGATATTACGAGGTAAATATATTTAGGGAAAGAAGAAGGGTGTTTGCATTAAGCTATTCAGTTCTGGTCAGAAGATCACTCGAGCCTATACCGAATATGGTTGAAGAGAGTACGAATCAACGATCTTCTATCAAGACATCGCTAAGTCATATGTTGCAATACAAAGGATGGAATACCTTTCCTTCCGTATATAATATCTACTCAACTCCAAATAAAGGTGCTGGTAGTTTCGTTTCGCGAGGTTGAAGTTTAACAGGAATTGTAACACGACCCTTTCTTACTGGACTCTTTGTTTATCGGCATGGGGTTTCGAAACTTTGCGAATGACTGATGGCCACTCAAACTAACTTTAAAACGAGAAAAAAGCCTTTACTTTAAACCAATAGTTCTTACGCCGTTTAAGTGATAAGTGAAAGAGGGTTAATGTCTATTTCACTGATTTTTATTTCAAGTACGGCGAAGAAACTGTCAACTCCAGTTGGAGGCATTTATTTCGAGAAGCAGAAGTCCTTCGCCGATGATGTACATATGACATCACGCCAACTCCATATGATGGTCTGGATGTTTCGTTGTACGGGAAAGATAGCAGGACTCCGATCTGAGGATTGATTTCAAAACTTTACGATCGACAGATAGTCACTCAAATAATTCACAATCCATTTCTGCCCGTTATTAGCCCAGCAGGACTGCAGAAAAACTTGGAGGAGAATGGTATGGCTAGCTGAGTCAAAGGCTTTGTAAAGTCAAGTCTTAAGATTTAATTTCAACGATGAGCTGCTTTTATGTCACAGTTCAGCCAGGAGGGCCTGAAGTGTCCCTTCATGACTGGGTTTTAGTTTCCGGATGACTCTTGCTATTACCACTATTGAGTATAATAAACTTCACAGGTTAAAAAAAATTATCATGGAAATTCGATTGGGGCCAATCATCTTATAAGGTTTTCGATATGCAACTTTCTGTGGAATGAATTATTGTGATACTTTCGTTACTTGAAGGTTATCTAGTTTACGAAATCAGGATGCTTTAAACTGTCAGAAAACGCTGGAAAGTAATTTTTAGGGTCAGTCATAGAATGGTTTTCCTGACCCTATTGATTGCCACTTTGGGTTGAAGTGATGTCGTATTGAAGATAATGGTTCTTTTGAGATACTATCGCAAGCAATAATTACATTTAAAATGTGGGAGCAAATACGCCGACTATGAACTCATTTGTTCGATTATTATTTATCGAGTTCAATAAGACGGATCTTTTCAGACACTGTTGCAAACATTAATTATGTTATGGGTCCGTTTTGCTGAAATTTCGGCACAACTACGATGACTGCAAAAACAATTCTACTATTAGTTGCCATTTTGGATTGAAAAGTTCAACGAGATGAATTATATACGATAATATCGCACATAATCATATTTTTCGTTGATCGAGCGGGGAAAGTGTTAAGATGTCTATACATTTTCTAAGAAATTGCTTTACCGGAATTTGGTCGCAACTCTTCGAACTGCAAACACATTTGTTCATTTATTCATTTTGATCTCAAACCTAAATTTTCGAAATATTTCATCAAATAAGTATCGTTTTATTTTGTCTCTTTAAAACTGTGTATCTCTCATTGGCAGAAAAGAGTTTTCATCGACACAACAGTAAATTTTTTATTAATCTCTGTACCCAATTTTCCATTCCTGCTGTGTAAAAGGATACACTGAAAGTCATAATGGGAAAAGAGAACTTTTTGAACTTTTGTTCTTGTAATAAGAGCTTTTTTGGTTGCTCTAAGTTTACGTTAAGTGGATGTTTTGGTTTTGGATTTTATTCATTATAAAATCTATGAACTTGTGTCCTTAAAGGTTTAGTTTAGTGTTTTCTTTTGGCTCGTTAAAACGTTAACAACAAAAATGTTTTCCTAAACGATTTTAAAAGCGTCCGTCGGTCATTACAAAAAAAAAAAAACAGACATACATACATATCTGTTATATATGTATATGGTGTATTAGTATTTTATTTTTTTTAAAGTGTTTGTGTAATGTAATGAATACATTTTGATGTGTGTATGAGTGTTTGTGTTTATATAAAATATTTAAAATACTGATTGTCATTAACAACAATAACAATTTACTTACGCACTGGGATATTCCACTTAATTTAAGTGATTAAAAAAATGGAGAAAATATTGTATTGAAAGGAAAAAAGAATTGGCTCAAGTTTTTAAGAAGGACATTCACCGGAAGTGGTTTTGGTTACCTACGATTTTCAGTCTGATTTTATTATTCACACTGTGATTTTATTGTGAAAATACCACACAAAATTAGTAATACCAAAAAAAAGAGAGATAAACAGACAAAATTACTTTAAATAGAGAATTGTAGAAAAAGGAATAAATTTATTTTTGTTTTTATAACATTTCTATTGTTTTCTTATACAATTTTTGGAATGAGCCATATTTTCATATCAGTTCTTGTTTGTGTGTGTGTATGTGTTAAAGTTTAACCCATTTTCAAAATTGTGTTGGTGTTAAAGCAAGATTTTGTTTTAAATACACAAATTTTAATTATTTATAAATAAAAACTAAAACGTGGAAGTTTGCAACGATTTTTCTATATTTCTAAGTTCGGTGATTATCTTCAATTTCCCTAAGGCTTTTCATTCATTTCTGCTTTTTTTGTATCACATGAGTATGAGTTTTTTTGCATTTGAATTTTTTTCTTCTTTTACCTTTTCACTTTTTCACCTGAGTTTTTCATTTATTGTTTGCCAAAAAGTATGCAATATAAATTATTTTTTAACACGCA
This sequence comes from Cochliomyia hominivorax, assembly GCA_004302925.2. NCBI lineage: Eukaryota > Metazoa > Arthropoda > Insecta > Diptera > Calliphoridae > Cochliomyia > Cochliomyia hominivorax. Next base: position 32,202,232 of record PYHX02000158.1, read on the forward strand.
TTATAATATTTGTCTGCGTATTATTTTTACATACATTTGTATATGTATGTGTGGACAGTGATGTTAAAGAGTAATATTTTAAATCACTTCCGATCAAAGAGAGGGATTTATCCGGAAAAAGTTAAATTGGAATAAGACCGTAAAAAGTTTTAAATTGTCTAAACTCGTCTTACATGAAATATATCTCGATTACAATTTGGAATCATAGATCCAAAGATCTTTTGCGAGTTTTATCAAAATGAGTGCATTTAAGAAAGAACATAAAATATTCTGAAATAAACATGTTATCGAATGTCTAAAGAAATATTATAGCGGGAGTTCTTAAATTTGGTCCCAACAACTTCCTCAAGAAACAGTTTTACTGGATAAAACATATTTGGAATAGGGCCAGAGGGAGGGGTAACGCATTATAAAGCAAATAATGATTTTCGAATATCTAAAGAATTATAAGAGGGAGAGCTCTCAAATTTGACCCCAAAACAACTTTCTCAAATAACTGCTTTAACGTGACTAAATGTTGGACGGGTAGGACAAGGGGGAGGAGTACTCACATACTAAGCAAATATTTATTATCGATTATCTAAAGAACAATAATAGCGAGAGTCCTTAAATTTTGCAGCATTATGCTACTGTGAGACACCATCACTGGAAAAAATATAGGACTTATAGATTCAGGGGAAGAGGTACCGCTTATAAAAAAACAAATTTAAATTACTAACAATCTACAATCAACAATGTTTGCTTAGGGACAGCAACGCCCTTAAAATTTGATTTGGCAAGAAAACGATTCGAGATAGGGACTATTGGAGCTTTAGTAAAATACGGACTGACTTTTTTATTAAATTCAGCACACAAATAAAATATTACTGAAATACATCGAAATAGTTTAATATTTTAAAAATTTAATTTAAGCTTAAATCCCCTTTCCGGAAAAGGGGCTTCATATGGAAGCTTTAGTTTAATGACGGGCGATATTCCTTATATTATCCTATGTTGAAATCATAGTTAAAAACCTTTAAAACCTATTGCGGGTAGAGAAAGCTGTAACTAAATATGGCCCTATCATAAAATTCAATGTGGGAGGTACGACCAAATAAGAATCAATATTCCTCAAATTAATTCAATATATTGGGGAAAGTTTGAAAAATAATTGTTGCCTTCTTGGCTCTTTTCCGGGAGGATTCCTTAAATGAGAGCTTTAGCAAAATATGAAACTGTATTCGGTAAATTAATTACATATATTAAGGCAGACAGTAAAAAATTTGTGCCATTTTTCAATAAAATTGATTTACATTAACATAGAACATTTTAGGGGTGTATCAAAGTTTTGCATATTACAGGTTATAGCCATTTTTTTAGACTGATCCAATTTTGAGTATTTTTGTCAAGGCTAAATTTCGTTATAATCAGATCATTTAGTTTTGAACAGACGGTTAGAGAGAGAGACGAAAATAACTGAAACGACTTAGTTTTTTGTTTCATTAATATTTGTACTTTATAGAGTCTTGGATGACTTTTTGGTATTACCCTCTTCATCATTGGGTTCAAAACATTAAGGGTTTGTTTCAGTTTTATTAAACAAAATGTGAAATATTTAAACAGTATTAGGAATTGTGGTTCTGGAAAAAGTACTTCAGAGAAAGCAAAGAAAATTTAAGCATTCTGAAAGGTACTCCAAGCACAATATCATTACATTCTTGGCATCATTATACCAAAAGTAAGAACTGAATTGAGAACTGAAGGGCTCTTTAATATTGAAGATTTTTATCACTAATTTCGATAATAAAACAAATGTAAGTAAAATGATAGAAATCAATATCGCTATTTGTCATTCCGTGTGTAACGCCGATAAGAAGTCTTCTGGGAGCTCAGAAGTATATACTCTCTTGCATCAAATCAAGATCTGTATCGATTTAGCTTTGTCCGTCTGTCTTTTTAATTTCATGAAATTTGTTCACATTGTTTTTTGTTATCCTAAGCAATTTTTTAAATTTAAAATGAACTATATCGATCCATTATAAAAAAAATTATAGACTTGTATCTGGGCAAAACTCAAAATTCTGAAAAATGACTTTTTGAATAAAGTAAATGAATTTATACAGTTTTAACCTACAATACACATACAACTAAATGTTTTCCATTATACATAAAAAAACATCACCAAAAGCGGATCAATAGAAACAAAGTTGTAGGCCTAAATATACACACTGACCCCTAAAGTCAGTATTTAATATAAATAGCAATGTTGAATATATTTGTCCATATATATTTTTATATTGACATAAGAAAACCTTAAAAACTAGATAACATTGGGGTTATTATTTGCTCTTCCCAAAAACAGTTTTGAAATATAGAAATCTTAAATATAGTCCAATTTTATTTGAGCAATATAGGTTCATATTTATAGCTCCCATATAAGGATCCTTCATGGAAAACGAATTTAGGCTTATAAAACTCTTTTATATGAAGACATTTTATTGAAAATTGGCACGATTAAATTTCTATATCAATAATTTGATGAGTATCGATCCATATTTTGCTATTGCTTCTATTTAAGACCTCTTCCATTTAAGACTATAAAATTTTAATTAAATTTACTGCATTTTTTTCAATTCAATTAATTTTTAAACTGTCTTTAATTAGGTTTAAAGGTTCTTAAATATCTACCGATTGTAACGAAAAAGTGGATCAATACCATATTTCACTTTAAGTCCCTTTTCACTCACTCAAATATTTGGATATTGTAAGTTTTGGAGGGAATTTAAAAGTCGCTACAACCGACTAAAACATAATTACTTCTTTGGATTATTTCCCCTTCCAGTCCGTAACATAAACATTTCCCCATTTACGTTCAGAGATCGAAAAAATATATAAAATATAATTTATTAAATGTTTCCAGCGCACTTTAATCTGAACTTGTTTAAATAATGTTTTTCCTCAAAGTTTGTTTTATAAATCTGATCATGAAATTTCATCCAAAAAATTATCAAACCATTAAAAGAGTTTTTTTTTTTGGTAAATGTGGATTTATTTTACGCTCCTTCTGAAATTCCTAAATTTGAATTTAATGTCCAAAATTCCTTCACTCCTTTACGAACTGAAGTCATGTGAAAAATATTTTCGTATACATGAATGAATGAATCAACTTTTCCTTTCTCGCTTTTTGTACACGTACTCTCACTCTAACACACACACACGCATACTTATAATTGAAAAAAAAACATACTAAAGTAGTTTATTGCTTCTTCTTCCTTTGTACTACACATCCTTCTCTTCTTCCAATGTTTTTGTTTATGTTCATGATGTCCTTTTAATACATTTGTATACATGTGTGTCATATCTACTATATCTGTGCTCATATGTGTGTATGTGTGTGCTTGCGTGTATCTCGTTAGTTTTTTTTCTAACTCACGCGCGCTCTTTCGCTCTCTTTTTGATATATACACACATTAACTTATGTCATAATGTTTGTTATGGAATGTATATTATTGTTATTTTATTGTTGTTGCTGTTGCTGTTATTGTTGTTGTATATAGTACACGTGTTTTAAATTTAGCGTCATTGTTGTTTATCTTTTAGAGAATCAATGTTGTTATTGCTTGTTCTTCTTATCTTTGCCACTGTTGTTGTTGTTATTAATTGCGTCCAACATTATGGTTATTGTTGCTATTTTTGCTACTTATGTATATGTGTCTATGTATTAGTGTTAGTATTATGTTTTATCATGCAAAATAAAATTGTTAATTAATTTTTAATCTAATCACTTTTATTCAGGTCTTTTGTCGTTACTGTCCTTTTTTCATTTTGTTGTTCAGTCATTTGATTATTGTTTTAATGGAATGCGTATGAGGAAGAATGGCAAAAGGATGTTAATTGTGGGAGGGGTGAGGTGAAGAGGAATATTATCATAAGGAGGATATTAGAATATTAATTAAGAATTAAAAGAAATTGTGCGAGAGAGAAAGTGGTTTATAAGATGATGATTATGTTGGTGCGTAAGGAATTATGTAATGTTAATTATTAATTAAATTTTTAAGAGCGATTTCATATTTAATAGACGATTAAATCAAAAACCTCAATTTCAAGGTAGACAATGCAATATTGAGGATATTAAAGTACAGTCAAAAGACCTTATAGTATAACTTTAAATTGAAGATAAACTAAAGTCGGAACTAAAGCACAAACTATAGTCGAGACTACAGTTAAACTGTAGTCAAGACTGTAGTATAAGTTATAATCGAAATTATAGCACAAAACTATAGTTGAGACAATAGTATAAACTTTAACCGAGACTATAGTATAAGCTATAGTCAAGGCTATAGTATTGACTATAGTCGAGGCTATATTTTAAATTATAGTCCAGTATATAGTATAAACTATAATCGAAACTATAGTATAAAGTATAATCAAGACTATATAAACAATTGTAATGGAGACTATATAACAAACTTTAATCGCGACTGTAGAATAAATTATAATCGAGAGTTTAGTATAAACTATAATCGAGACTATAGTATTAACTTTAGTCAAGCTTTGGTTTAAACTAAAGTCTAACTATAGTTTAGATTATAGTATAAACTGTAGTTGAGACTATAGTATGAACTATTGTCAAGACTATAAACAATAGTCAAGACTATATTATAAGTAATATTCGAGAATTTATTATAAATTATAATTCGGACTATAGTATAAAGTCTAGTCGAGACTATCGCGTAAACTTCAAGACTATAGCATAAAGTCTAGTCGAGACTTTAGTATAAACTATAGTGAATATTATAGTATAAACTATAGTCTAGACTATAGTACAAACTATTGTCCATAATGTAAAATATATTAAAGTCCAGACTGTGTTATAAACTATAGTCCAGCCTCTAGTATAAGCTATAGACCAAACTATAGTGTAAACTATAGTCCAATCTAGACTTTAGCCGAGACTATAATCTGATTTGTACTCAAGTCTATAATAAAGACTTTAGTCGAGACTACTATAGTCAAGTCTGTAATCTAAACTTTAGTCGAGGCTATAATCTAGACTATATTCTTGACTATAATTTGCTCTATAGTCTTGTCTACAATCTTTGCACTTTCTGTTTAATTACAGTATTTTAGATTATTGTTCATGTAGTCTAGTCATTAGTCTAGTCTACATTGTGGTCCACAATCTCATCTCTTTTTAGTCCTTTTCACAATATCATTTTACAACAACAACAACAACTTTTTACACAAATTTCCTTAGAAGTATATTTTTTTACAATTTTACAATTGCACGTTTCCTTTTTTGGATTTTTGCCAGCAGCAATTTCTTGGTGACTTTATTGTTATAAAGAGGAGTATTTGTTAACTCCTACTTAAAAAAAACCGTTACATTCTTATTTTTCCAGATGTCAAGGAAATGTCATTATTTAATATAACAAATTTTCTGGATATTGACAACTTAAATGTCAAGTGTAAAGGAAAACATGATTCTTTGCACATTTTTTGTTTTTAAGTTTCTTTTTATTTTCTTTTGTTTGTTTAAAAAGTAAAAAAAAATTTAAAACAAAAACAAAAAATTGTTTGTAAACATGCGAAATTTTGCTCAAAGTCAAAGTTTTCAAATAAATTGTTTTGTTTTACTACTGACAGCTGTCAGGCAGCAATAGTTTCAGTCGTTAATTAAATATCCTTTCATTATTTATTACTTAAACAGTAATGGACGAGATATTGAATTTTATGAGGGAAAATTATATTAAGGGGAGATTTTTTACTTTAAAGTTTAAATATTGTTTCTTTTTTGTCAAATGTCAAAATATATTGAAATCATAAGTTTCCCGTTAACTTTTAATTTAACCAAAAAACTTTAAACTGTACTTTTGTCAATGTCATCTTTAGATATCTGATGAGTTTTTTTTCAATTACAACGAAATGTTTGCCAAAAATTCTTAATAACTATCTGAACATGAACATGAACATAAGTATGAAATAGTGAAATAAAAAATGATTTCACTTCCCCTTTAAAGATGAACATGAAGATGATAATGATGATTGAGAATGAAACAGAAAAGACCTGACACTTATATAATATTAAAAACTGAAATTGTAATAAATATCGATTTTGTTTGAAGTGGAATTACAAGGCACGTAGAAAGAATACAAATATTCTTTTGTAGCTGCTACCTTTCGATGGTAAAATCTAAGAAATAATAGTCTACGAAAAAATAACCCAGCAAACATAAATTAAGAGTGATGGATTTCTGAGTACTTGAGGTTCCAAAAATAGCATACAAATGAAGATGAATTAGAGATACATTGTTATATATGATCTTAGATTAATTTTTTTCACAAAGTTCAGACTATACTATAAACTATAGTTCAGATTATACTATAAACTATAATTTAGACTATAATTTAAACAATTGTTCAGACAATACTATAAACTTAAATAAATAATATATATAAATAAAATAAACTAAAATAATATAACGACTATACTTTAAACTATAGTCATGACTGTGCTATAAACTATAGTTTAAACTTTACTTTAAACAAACAGCTATACTATAAGCTATAATCTAAACTATGCTATAGTTCAAAATATACTATAAACTATGCTATAGTATGAGTGAGTTCAAAGTATATTATACTAAAAACTGTAGTCAGACTATACTTTAAACTATAGTCCAAACTGTACTATAAATTATAGTGCAGAATACACCTAATACATATATATCCAATATTGGATTAACTGACTTATCTTTCACAGCTTAAACGGTTAAAGTTGCGGAATCCTCCTTCTTTACCAAACAGATTTACTAAAACTGAATTTTTCGAACTTCAGGGATAAAGGTAGGGTGGTAAAAGAGGATAAAAATCGGTAAACATTTATATATTATAGAGACATTGGTATTGTAAAAACTGAATACTTATCGTTTTCCTTTCAAAAAATAAGCTGAGGAACCTTTTCGAAATTCCGACTGTTAAGGGAGAAAAAACGTAAAATCTATTGTTTGGTACTTTTTGAACGACCAATGTATCTCTTTAACCAATAATCATAGAAAAATTCGAATAACATTGGAAAACTTACAAAAAATTATAAATATATTTGGTACTTTTTCAAATTCGTACGAAAAAATTTGGTACTTTTTTCAAATTCGAACGATTAGGAGGTAGAAAAAAAAATTTGGTATTTTTTTCAAATTTGTAACTTAAAGGCAAAAAAGATAAAATTTGCATAAAGTACAAATGAAAATATGTTTCATCTATTTTGTTGTACCTTTTGGAACTTCTTATCACACTTTAGGGTTTCCTAAATTAGATGAGAATCGCCAATATAGTACTTTTGGTTCTTTTTGTTTAGTTATTTGAACCATTATGTGGTACTTTTTGGTTCTTAGTTTTTCCATAATTAAAGCAAAAATACGAAATTTAGGATATATGGATCAAGTTGGATGAGAATCGACAAAATGGGATTCTGGTGCTTTTTAGATCCTTTTTTATAAAATCACATAATTCAAGATATATGACACAACTGGATGAGAATTGATAATAATGGATTTTGTGGTACTTTTTGGATTATTGTAAATAATTTATATATACGATTTTGAAATTCACTGTTCGAAATAGATAAAAATTAAATAATGGGGAATTTTTAATCTTTTAATTTTTTTTTTGGACAGATGAATAAACAATTTGATGTGGTACTATTTGTAAAATCAGATAGTACCTTAAAATTTTTAAGTCCTTCTATTTTTCCACACATTGAACATTAGGAACTTTTTGAGAATATATTTTTGTTAAAAATTGTTTGCTGGGTTATTTCTGATATTTGATTTCTTTGGAATAAGATTTTTCTTATTTGTTTTACGAGCATTTCTCATGTGATAAAATGTGAATGTTAAAATAAATTGGGTATCGAATAGAATGGATGATAATACTAATAGACAATTTCTTGGAACAAATGTACAGCAAATATTGTTCAGATTCTTTCACTTTAAAGGAAAGAAACTTTTAATAAATATTTCATTTTTTTATTAAAATTAAAGAAGATAATCATCATGATTTTTTAAAATAATTAATTTTTAAAATTCAATTTTTCTCCAAAAAGTATTAATTAATAACAGTGTTAATAACTAAAATTAACTAAAATGTCTAAATTGCCTAAAATTATTGTTAGAATCGATTTTCTAACTTAAATTTAAAACGTGTTTTAAATATAAAAGCAAAAAATATATAAAATAAGTTAAAAAAGGAAAGAAATCTTTCCTAAAGAAATTTTATTAAAAAAAAAAAACAAAACAAATTATACAACGAAATAAATCATGTGGTCACCGGAATCGGAAATCAATTCAATTGCAATGGCAACAACAATGCGTCATTCGCAATCATCATCATCGGGTAAGTTTAACATGATTTAAGATTTAAAATGATTTTCAACATTTTTAAAGTTAATACGTGGGTGGTAATAAGGACTAAAGGACATAAGTATTTTTATAAATTTATTGAAAATTAACATTATAATTTTGTTCTTTTTGAGAAATAAAATGAATATTTAAACATTAAAAAAATTTAACCGATTTACGATATTTATAATGATGTAAACGAACTTTTCCATACATCAGCGAATTAATAAGATTCTCACTTTCCATGGGAAAATATTCAAAATCTCAAACCATAAAAATCATGTTTTAAAATTCGACTTATTTGAGTGAAAATGACACTAATTATAATGACCGTCCGGCATAAAATACTTTTTGGAATGTATACCTTACATATGTAGCTGTATATGTTAACGATAATTTAAAGATGATTTCAGCACAGCGATTTTTTGATCAATTTCCAACTTCAGATTTATATAATTTTTAAACAGATTCGTAAATCAAGAATCAAGGAATCAAGAATATATTAAAAAGAGGACTTACGAGAAGACCAGGGTAACAATGAGTTAAAAATAATTTCCACTTGAATATCTCAGAAACTATAAGAGACAGCGCACACATGTAATAGTATTTTTTATAAAAATCTCTTATCGACGCCCTGGCCAGGTAGGGATCTGTGCTCCTCCAATTGCACTCAGAAATCTAAACATGTGAAATTTTATTGACATATTTAAAACGGTTCAAATCGATTTGGACATTCTGTGCTTTAGAATTCTGTATGTTCTACAATCGGATAGATATTTAAAGCCTTTTCTTTCTTTTCCAATTTATCGCATAAAATATTATCCATTATTACCCACTACTTTCCCCCATTCAAAACGATTCTGTTCCTTGAATTCCACTCCCAAGGAACAGATTCGTTTTGAAAATGGGAATTATTCACTTTAAATGGTAGTTAAAAGGGTTTGGATTGTTGTTATAAGATAAATGATCCAAAACCACCACCATTTTCTATTTTCCAACCAGTTTTTAAACGATTTTGCAACAAGTTGACGAATATTTTCACACTGAAAGTTTATCGATTGGTCTCTTCAAATGAACTTTATGAATTATGAATTTTAAAATCGTATAAAAATTTAGATTTTTTTTGAATTTTGTATACCCTACACTACCGTAGTTATAGCCTACACCACCGCAGGTGGTTGGGGTATCATGCGTTTGTGCTGACCTTTTTTAAGTATACCGTTCGATTCAAATTATTTTCCGAGTCGATTCAATGATACATTTTATTATTTTGGTCCAAGGACGAAGCCTTTTGAAAATGATCACGTTCGGTTCAATATTTCAGGTACCTCCCACATAAATTTTCCTCCCGGAATGGATTTAAGGCATTAAAGTCCTAAATATAAATATAAACAAAATTTAAAATAAGTATTTTTATAATATTCTAAAATGATGTGCCGAGAGATGCGAAGGTCGGCCAATTTTTCTCATAGGTTTTGTACAAATTCCCTTTCAAATCTCACTTTGAAAGGCATAAATCTCACATATACGTTTGGTATTATAATAATGTATATAAATAATATAAGCAAAAATCGATGTGCAAAATTATACGTGGGTCGGTTCACAATTTCTTGTAGTCCTATATAAACCAAAAAACTAATTTTAAAACGCATAAATTTATCTAAGTGTCACAATAATGTACTACACACTTAAGAATAAATCAGAAAACAAATTATACGAGGGTCGTTCATTAATTTTTCGACCCTTTTTTACCGACGATGTGCTATAGGATATTAGATAGACGGGCTTCACCGACTACACATTCTTAATTGTTTTTAAACGCATAAGTTTAACATAAATGTTAGTGACACAACAGTGAAGTTTTCCTTAAAATTTTATCGTAACATTTTACTTTTCTTTAAAATTTTTAAAACTTTATGTTCTAAGGTTTTCTTGGATGTCAAATACTTGTGTATGGAGTTTATATCTTAGCTGGAAATTCAATCTAAATCGGGCTTTCTTTAAACAGATCCACCTATTTTCCAAAGTGTAGGAAGTTGTGTGTCCCATGGAATATGTACTCTTGTGTTATGAATACATATTCCTTAGTCGTATCTTTAGATTCCATTAATTGTGGTAGTGTCATTGAATACTCCAAAGATTTTTTATTGTTGTAACGCTTCCTTTTGTTAAACGTGACAATATTTTCTATTTTTCCATATTTAGTGATTCCATTGTTACAATTTTTCGATTTCTTTGTATTCCCTCCCACATATTTCTCTTTCTCTCTCTCTCTCTGTTATTTTCTATTGTTATCCGAAAATAGTGCATTAATATTTTGACAATGAATACACATCAGCCGCACCTTTGTTTTGTTTTTATTGTTGTTGTATCTGTAGCAGTTTAAATATTGGTATACAGTTACAAATCAAAGCCCCATGGTGTCGTATACTTGTTGTGAAGCTAAAAAATATCACTTATACGTCAAATGCAAAAACTAAAAGTATAAAATTCAAATGTTTTGTTCATCCAATTTAGAGTTGTAAATTTATTGGTAAAATGAGAAATAAAATGTTCATTTTACTTTATTCAAGGTGAACAATAATTCCAATCTTTTATCTTAAAATCTCCTTTATTATTTGAAAGTTTTTTTTTCTTTTCAAAAAGAGCAAATTAGTAAATTAAATGTTCAAAGAAATTATTTCAACATTTTATTTTCTATTTTCTTTGCTATAAAATTAAATGAAAATGTCCATTTACTATAAAAACTTTGTGAGAGTAGAAGTGTACAAATATGTTTGTGTGTGTTTTCCTAGTTAAAGTTCATAAATTAAAAACAACAATTTTTAGTAGAATTTTTGTCAAAAACATTACAAAACAATTTGCTATATTGCACAGTGGGTTAGATAAAGATAAACATATGCATTTTCAACAACATGTATATGAATCCAAGAATCTTTAAATCTAAGTTCCCTATAAGAAATTTAATTACCGTTTAATTTTGTGTATCCTTCACCACCACAAGTGGTGAAAAGAAAGAGGGAATCATCTCAGACCTCCATATTTGAAAAATATGTTTTTTTGCAAAAAAAAAAAAAAAAAAAAAAAAACTTTTTGAAGAATTATGGGTTTTTGAAATTGATTTTTTCTTTTAATTTTTAATGAAATTTTGATAAAATATATTTTTGTAAAAAACTGAAATTTTTGTAGAAAAATTGAAACTTTTGGTAAAAAAAAAATACATTTTTTATGAAAAATTGAAATTTTTAATAAAATAAATTTTGATAAAATAAATTTTTGATAAAAAATAAAAGTTTTGATAAAAATTTAAATTTTGATATAAAATTGAAATTTTTAATAAAAAATTGAAATTTTATTATCTACTTTTTGTGAAAATTTTATAATTTTTTTTTAAATTTTTTGTATAACATTTTTATGAAATTTTATTATGAAATTAAATTAATTAAAATTATTTGTTTAAAATGTTAAAATTTTAAACTTTTGGTAAAAAAACTAATTTTTAGAAAAAGATAAATTTTTATAAAAATTAATTTTTTTATTAAAAAAATGAATTTTGTAAATAAAAATTATTGAAGTTATAAATTTCTACAGCGGATTTTTTAAGATTTTTCAATAAGATAACATTTCAAATAATTTTAAAGCGACAATCATAAGTGTCGTTAAGAAAAAAAGTTGAACCCCCACTTTAATGTTGCTGATCGACTCAGAGCCTCTTCGATTCAACGCTTCTCTTAACTTACAGTTCGTAAGTTAATATTAATATTATGTCCATCTGTATAACAAGAAAATATTGCATAAAATTTATCGAGAATCGATTCATACAAAAGGCCTCTTGTAAGCCCTATTTCCGATCTCACATAAATGTCACACGTATTATGATAATATTTCCAAGAATTATCAATTTTATCCCACTATAAATTCATAAATTCATATGTAACTTTTACAATTACACCCACTACTAAACAGAAAAGTACACTGTTATACCCAACAAACATTTTAAAAGGGAATAAGGAAAAATATAAAAAAATCCAAAGATGACAATAAAAGATTACAGATTTTGGTGATTATTTACTTAAAATCTAAATGTGGTAAGAAAAAGTTTTATTAACGAAAAAATTCTATCATTACAAGAACATTCGTTAGGACATCTTCACACAATACATATGTACATGCATGTATGTACCTGCATATGTATTTAAATAGTTCAAGGTTGTCATTTTTTTGTATATCTGAGGTAAATTGCAGAAAAAATATTCACACATATATACCAATAAACATACATACATACATACATACATACATACATACATACATACATACATACATACATACATACATACATACATACATCCATACATAAATACATATAAAAATTGTCCTATTTTTTCTCAGTAAATTTCTGCTGTTTTCTCCATAACTACAAATGAAAGCCAGAGAATAAAAAAGATATGGAAAATAATGAAAATTTTACTTTCATACAACAATAATAAAAATCAGAGAAAATTTGTAACACCAACAACTATAACAAAAGACAACAACAACATACAACCAGAAGAGAACACTTTTTTGATGATGTTGATGTGTTTTTAATAAACTTTTTATTTCTTTATATTTTCCTTTTATTTTCCTTTTTATACCCTACACCACTACAGGTGGTTGGGGTATTTGTGCTGATGTTTGTAACATACTGAAAAAATTATATTAGTAAAAATAAAGCGATTTTAATATTATGCCAAATTATGCGATGATCGACTTATTGCTTCTCCTAGCTCTACTACTAGTACCCATACAAATATCACTTTGAAGGACATAAATCTTACATAGATGTAAATGTTGTAATAATAACTGGTCAAATTAAGATAAATATAAGTAAAAATCGTTGTAAAAAATTATACGAGGATCGGTAAATTTCACATAAACGTTAGCGTCACAATAATGTAAAGCACACTTATGAGTCATAGCAATTTTAATATAAAATCTTTGCAATTTTGATATAATTTGGCCAAAATTAGTTTTATAATATTCTGAAACGATGTGCCAAATTATATGAGAATCGGTCCATTATTTCTCATAGGTCTCATACAACCCCCTTCAAATATCACTTTGAAGGGCTTAAATCTTACAAATATGTTGGTATTGTAATAATCAAGACAAATATAAGCAAAAATCAATGTGTGAAATTTTACGAGGGTCGGTCCATAATTCCTTCTAATAACGCCCATAGAAAAAACCTTTAAGAGCGTATTAATCCCACATGGAAGTTGGTACCAGTACAGTATACTGTACATTTAAGCACAAATTAAAAAATACCTTATACGAGGATGGTTCATTTAATTTTGGTAGCTACCACATATAACCAACAATGTGGTGTAGGGTATTAAATAGTCGGGCTTGACCGACTATAACGTTCTTACTAGTTTTTTCTTATTATCGGTTTTTTCTCTTTATGTTATCATTCATCATTGTTTGCCAAATACATTAAGAATGTAAAATATTCAGAATTTACTTTCACAGAAATTTATTCATTATTCTTTTTTAATAATTTTTTCCATAAATAAATTTCCATTAATATTTTCTTGCATTCAAATGGCTGAAATTTTAATTTTCCTTTTCATGTTTTTTAATCTGGAAAATTGTTTGTTAAAAAAGAAAACAAAAATTTTAATTTATTGTAGTAAAACGAAAATTATTTTGATAAAAATAGTAAAAATAGGTAAATTATATCAGGCCACTGATTTTGCTCAATTAGTTCATTATTTTCTTGTTGCAAATCCATTAGAAATTTAAATTTCCCAGAATATTTCCACCCACTAAAAATTAAAAAAAAATATGTTCCAATCAAGAAGTGAAATACACACAGAAAAAAAACATAAAGCATAATCAACGTTGATCATAGTTGATTTAAGGTTGAATACGTTTTTTCATTTAGTTTAAATTGAACGTTTTTATGTTTGTAGTGAAATAATGTTTGGGACTTATAGCAAGCTAAGCTACTAGACCGAATTTTCGAAGAATATACCAGAAAGTGACGTAGGCTATATCTATCTATATATATGACTAGGGAGAGGGTAACCCCCATACAAAGAATATATTAATCATAGAACCATTACAGCGAAAATTTTCAAATATGGTTCCAACCACTTTATCAAGGAACTGTTACACTAGACAAAATGAAGGACGGATAGGATTACGGGGAGGGGTAGCCTCTATACAAATAAAAATATCTACAAATAAAAAGACACTACAACGAGAGTTTTCAAATTTGGTCCCAATAAATTTTTCATGTAACTGTTACTGGACAGAATGAAGTGCGAATAGGATCATGGGGAGAGATTTCCCCAATATAAAAAAATCTTGATTATCGAATATCTAAAGAACTATAACAGCAAAAGTTCTTAAATTTGAACCCAAATACTTCTTCAAGAATTTGTTTCACTGATCAAAATATAGGATGGGAAGGATCAAGGTAAAAGCAAATACTAATTATTGAATGTCTAAAGAACTGTAAGTACGGGAGTATTCAAATCAGTTCCAATTATTTTCCCAAAAATATTTTTCAAAGGCCAAAGTGTAGGACAGATAGAATCAGGGGGAGTGATCCCCCATACAAAGCATATAATGATTACAAAATATCTAAAGAACTAAAACAGCGAGAGTTCTCAAATTTGTTCGCAATCACTTTCTGAAGAAAGTATTTTGGTGAACAAAATGTAGAACCGATAGGACTAGGGGGAGGAATATCCCCATACAAAGAATATAATGATTATCGAATATATAAAGAAACAGTTTTTTTATTATGTAAAATTTTAGAATGGGCAGGGGCATTTAGAATGTGTCAATGAAAAATATTTCTTTTTAAAACACGTTTTGATTTGTGAAATGTTTTGCAGCAAAGCGCAACGGGTAAAAGCTGGTACAAGTAGTAAAAATTCAAGAATATTTCAAAACATGTATTTACTACGAAACAATGTTAAATTTACAATTTTTATCTATAACAAGCATACATACAAACATTTTAATTTTACATTGATTTTTTCTGTGTGTATACGTACTTGAATAGTAAAAAGACTTCTTATTATACAGTACCGAGAGAAATTGTCCGTTGATAGAACACAGGATCAGGCAGAAGGAATGGTCCACAAGATATTTCTAAAAGCAAAAATAGAAAGATGTTTCAAAGAGCTCTCAACACATACGGTAGCTGCTTTCCTACAGATTTAAAAACATACAAGACTTAAAAAGTTTTCGACAAAAACGCAGGTAAAAAATTCAGAAGCTTAAACCAGATCAACGAATTGAAAACAAGTTTTCTAAAAAAATATTCTTGCTTCATAATGGATGCCGAAACGTATGCTTTTGCACTTTTTTTGCATTTTCTGGTCAAAAATTTGATGTTGCTGATGCTCGTGGGAACGTCAAAGAAAACTTAAGGACACAAAAGTAGTCAACATTTTCCAAAAAGTTCTCATTTGTTGCAACGGCATCTATAAATAACGAAATTTACATGAAGGAATTTTTACCAAAAAGCTGGCACAACAATAATAATGTTTTATTTGTACCAAGAGAGGCAAATCCTCCAAACTTCCCGGAGCACAAAAAATATGTCCAAAAGTGTGTTTGTTTTAAAAGTGAAAATTATGCTTAAGTAGTTCTTTAGACATTTGGTAATTAATAATTTATTTGTCTGGGGCTTTATCCCCCTGATTCTACCAAATTTTTTTATAGTCTATGCTATTTGTGGATATATTGGCATCACTCTGTGATAAATTAATCAAAAGCGGTCCCGTAGTCCCAAAAAAACCAACACACAGACACAGATTCATTATATCATACACCACTATAGGTGGTTAAATAAGTGTAGAATCTATAGGCCAAAAACCCTCAAAATTCATAAAAAAGTGGTCAAAATTTCGTCTATTTCTTAAAACTCGGAAACAAGTTGAATATTTCTGATCCAAATACAAAGATAATACAAATACAAATTATAAATTATAAATTATTATAGATCAAGTATCGATTTATAATTTCCGACAATATGTCCCTTTTTAGGTTCAGTAGCGGCCTTATTTCTCGTGAAGATGTTAATAATAAAACAGCAAAAATTGTAAACTTTCCAAGCAAATAAAAACCGACATCCTGTTTTCCTGTAAATTCTATGCTCTAATTATACCCTACACCACCGTAGGTGGTTCGAGTATTATAAGTTTGTGCTGATATTTGTAGCATATAGAAAAAATGGTGTTACACCCACCATTAAGTATACCGTTCGACTCATATTCTGAGTCGATTTAACGATGTTCATCCGTTCGTCTTTCCGACTGGCTGTCCATGTAATCGTTATGAACATTCCACAGGTCGCTATTTTTTCGTTACTTTTATGGTCCAGGGAGAAGCATGTTGAAATTAGCCATGTTCGGTCCAATATTTCGGGTACCTCTCATACGAATGTTCTCCTGGAATGAGGTTTTTAATTCATAAAAGTCCGTAATATAAAGCGTTTTAAAGAAATTTGACACAAATAAGTATTCTAATAACCTTAAATGAAATGCCAAATTATGCGAGGGTCATTCCATTACTTCTCATAGGTCCCATACAAGATCTTTTCTAAATATCTCACATATACTTTGGTATTGCAATAATAACTGCTCAAATTAATATAAATAAAAGAAAAATTGATGTGCAAAATTATATAATGATCGGTCCATAACTTCTTCTAGGTACCATATAATCCCCCAGAAAAATTCATTTTAAAACCCCCAAATTTCACATAAATGTTAGTTTCATCATGATGTACTGCACACTTAAGAATAAATCAAAGAATAAAATTATGCGAGGGTCTTTCATTAATTGATATTTATAACCAACATTATGGTGTAGGGTATTACAATGTCGTGCTTGATAGACTATAAAATTTTAACTTTTCTCTTTCATGTATTTGGTATCGCATTTTAATTACTCTTCCAATTACTCAAGAATGCAGATAATTTCTATGAATTATTTCTCTGAATTAATGATATGATTTTTTGTTTCTGATTAAAATTGCTGCAGATAATTGTTTAACCTCAAAAATTGTCAGATAATCACAGATCCATCTGCATATTTATGTTTTTGAAATACAAACAACAACAACAACAAGAAAAGAACTCAATTTCTTTTACAAAATCAACAAGAATTCAATTCAATTCAATTCCTTCATTTCCCCTCTTTTCAACGTATCTTTATTCATTTTATTTCGCCATTGTTTCTTTATTCAACATGAATTTTTGTTATTTTTCCGAAAATTGGCTTAAATTCCCGTAACCAAGTAAAATATATGAATGAGAAATCATTGCCAAATATTTACTAAACAATAACTGAGTGAAATTTTCAGTTTTTATAACCTCCAACACTACAAATGATGAAGAGGATATATTAACTTTGTCATTCTGTGTGTAACGCTAAGAAGGAATATATATTATTGCATCAAATCAAAGTCTGTCTGTCTGTCTGTCTGTCTGTTTGACATGCCCAGTAAAATTTGGCCTGAGTATTTCTTATGGCCCTATTTAAAAGCTACAAAATCGGTTGAGTTTATATATAGACCGATATCTGAGGCAACCTCATTAAGTGTTCCTGTGTTGTATGTAAGAAAAATTCTATATATTGTATACGTCTGTGAGTGTATATGTGATTATGTATGTACGAAACATAACATATTTATTTCACACGCATTTGCGGTGGAGGGTATTGTAGATTCGGCATAGCCGAATATAGTATTCTCACTTGTTGTTTTGATTGTCTCCTTTTATTTGCGTATTTTTATTTTATGTATTTTGAGGTTTTCTCCTCGGTTTTTGTTGCCTAAAATAATATTTTTTTTATTTAGTTTGTAAACTTTAGACTTGATGATCGGAATGGTATAGGAAAGGGAAGGGGAGTTAAGTAAACAGCTGAGGGTCAAATGAATTGATAGGAAATGCGAAATGGCATTTGCATAGTAAAACAGTTATGGTTCGAATACAAATAAATAAATGAATAAAAAAACAAAAAAGAAGAAGAAAAGTATTGTAATGAAATCCTTCCGTTCGTAAATTACTTTTATTTGTCTCTTGTTGTTGTTTTTCTTTTTATAAAATGCTAAAGTTATGAAGGTATTTGTGTGAGAGTGTCTATGTAATTGTGGAGAAAAATATTTATATTCAATTCACTTAAATTGATTTGTTTTATTAAAATTATAGTATTTGGAATTTAATTGCATACAAATATATGAAGCAAACCCAGCGAACATTTTGTAATACATTAAACTATTATTAAAGTTTGGGGCATACATTTATGAATCTAATTTAAACCCTCCATCTGTATGTTTTTCCCAACGAAAATTGGTCAGTTTGTTTGCTATTCGAGAAGACTCATAAAAAACCACTCAAATCTCTTCAGTATAACACGAATTATAAACTGATTTTTGAAACAATTTCAAAATTCAAACGAAACACTTCTGAAAATTTCTCCATTAAAATTAAACGGATGATATATAGCTATATTATCGGATCAATAGAAAATAATTATAGAAATAATTAAAACCAAAAACAATAAAATTTAATTCTCTAAATATATCCATTCCTCGACGCCATCACTGGTGATTGGAGTACAGAAAAAACTTGCCACCACTTTAAAGTATTCCGTTCGACCTCTCTTCGTGGCTTGCTGTCCATGTAAACGTTGTGAACATTCTATGTATCGCAGTTATCATGATCAAGTTGGGTACATATTTTTATTTTGACCCAGGGACGAAGCCTATTGAAATTCGTCATGTTCGGTCCTATATTTCAGATAGCTCCCATACAAATGTCCTCTTGGAATGCATAATTTGGCAAATCGTTTAAGAATATCATAAATTCGTTAAAATCGCTTTATGTTAGGACTTTTGTGAGCTTAAAACTTTATTCCGAGAGGAATATTGTATGGGAATTACACAAAATATTATTAATAATAATATAAAGTGATTCTGAGTCGAATGGTATACTTAAAGGTGGGTGTAACACCATTTTTTAGCATGTGACAAACATCAGCACAAACTCTTACGCAACTTTGGTGTTGTAAGATATAAATACCTCATTATGTGACACCTATAATTATGTGAAATTTCATTCGAAATATCTCTAACGTTTCAAAAGTTACACAATTATTTCCAATAAAATCTATTGGAAAACAAATCTAAAGTGTATGTGTATAAGTGTGTATTTACTTCATACATATATAACATCCGTATATATCATTCTTATTGATTAAATGTTTACTGGGTTAATTACTACATCCACACAGTTACATTACCAGTATGCAGTTCCATTAATCCTTAATATATACTTCTATTCGATTTTTACATTTAATTTTTATTTAACAAATTCTTTACAAATTGTTATTTTCCAGCAAAAACATTTGTAGTCAGAATGACAATTCCAAAACGTGTCAGAGACGGACAAAATAATGTTTATTACAACATTAATAAATTGCAAAAGGTGACATCGCGACAATTGCAGCAAATAAAATAATTGCAACAAATTTATAACGATAATAATGGAGGAAATGTGCTAATGAAATAACAAAAATTAATTTCTTAATTGAAAAAAGAAGAAGAAAACTAAGTTTAGAGGTTAGAAAGAAAATGATGACGATATCAATTCAATTAAGGCCAAATGAAGTTCTTAAAGTTTTGAACGATTTTGATCCTCATTGATTCTATTCGGTATACAAATAATGATATTTATTATTATTTGTTATTATAACAAAGTGAGTTAACACATTCTTCAAGTTAGACTCTATAATTCGAATAAACCAAAAATTTCCATTCACTCTTTCCCAAACTACATTTCGAATGGTCTTGCATCATGTAATAGGATTTGTCATGATAAAAGACTATGTCCTGGTAAATATTCTGCTCGCTTTGTTGAATGCTCTTTCAGTAAATATCCCCCAGTGTTAATTTGACCCGATTTTAGTATCGCATAATGAAGAATCAAAGGGACTTGTGTTATCTGAAAAAAATTAATTGTAAGAAAGAAAGTAAGAATAAAGAGTAAGAGAAGAAAAGAGACAGGAGACAGAGAAGTAAATATCACTGAGACTGTGAATCCTAAGTAACAGTTTCATCAATCCTTTGTAGAATGAAACCATCTACAGTTGAATATGAAGCTTTAGATATCGCCTAAATCGCTAGATCCGTTAAAGATTTGCATGAATTTCAGCTAAAAAGCTGGACAGTGGCAGAAAAATCACAACTGAGAAATCCTTTATATATCTAATCCTTCAGCAACTATATCTCTTAAATATATAACTTTTGTATCAAGGTTATTTTAATTCGGCATCTGTACACATGACAGTTTGATCTCGATATTATCGCGATGCATACAGACATATTTTTCAAAAATTATGCGACACCAGTACTAAAGTGTCCCTTCAATAAGCTTAAATTTCAGATTCTCTCATTCTCAGAATGAACGATCGTGTATGGATCTGGCTACAATTGTTGATTTGTTCCCTGTAAGTCTACTATATTTATATCAAATCGCAAATTCACCTTTCACATCACTCTATACACTGGTGGTACTCTGACTATCGAATAATACATAAGCAGAGCAAATACTCAGGTCAATCTTCATAGAGATCTGGCAATTATTGTCATTGCGAGCATGTCACAAATATACAGACGGATGGACGAAGCTAAACAGACTCAGATTCATGTAAGAATATGTAAATTAATTAGTCAACAAACCTCTAATAAAACTTACACCTGTTAAAATGATGGAACATCGTAAACTCTATAATAATATTCTTGAAATTTGCACAGCTGCGGTCAAAATAATAGCATCACTCACATGTCACATTTCCGTTGCTGAGTTTTGTTTTTCTTTATGAATATTTTTATCTAAAAATTTGTAGTCCCTTTATTCAAAGTATTCCAATAAACTTATGCCAAAATGCGAAATATTATTGTATAATCAAAGTAAATAAACACTAATTAAAAATAGGAAGTCCTGGAAGAAAAACTGTAGCGACACCCTTAATGGTTCATCGCATATTACGTTAAATGAAGACGACGACATTTATCTCAGCTATGGGGATTGAAAAATAATTAAATCTATATACTGAAACTGGATCAGAAGGCTTAGGATATATAATTTAAAAGCCCATAGACCATGAAAAGTCCCACTCTTAACTGCTCCGTATGTCTCAAATAGATTAGAATTTGCTAAGACTTATTTGATTTTTCATATTAACAAAGGAGAGTAGTATTTTGTGGACCGATAATTCTAAAATATTTTTATTAATAAGAAGGACATTTAGTAAGAAAATAATCAAAAATTTACAACAAAACTTTCAAACACAACGGTTCAAATGTTATGTTATGAAGACAACGACCCAAAATATACCAGCAAATAAGCTAAAAAGAGGTGTCAGAATAATGTAGTTGCTGAAATGAAATGGTCTGCCCAGTTTTCCCGATGTAAATCCAATCGATAATTTTTGTACAATCAATACCAACGACCTTTGGAACCCTATAGAACAGGAATAGAACTCTATTATTCTGGAAAAGGTGCCGGAATG
Organism: Cochliomyia hominivorax; assembly: GCA_004302925.2. Taxonomy (NCBI): domain Eukaryota; kingdom Metazoa; phylum Arthropoda; class Insecta; order Diptera; family Calliphoridae; genus Cochliomyia; species Cochliomyia hominivorax. The sequence goes on from PYHX02000158.1 coordinate 32,224,191, forward strand.
TAGTAAATTCAAACAACTTCTTTAAACAAATAAGAATAATATATTCGTCTATGCCGAATTTTTAATACCCTCCACCACAAATTCGTGTAAAGTTAATACGTTAAGTTCCGTAGATATACATATACACACACATACACTCACAAACGTATACAATATATAACGCTTTTTTTTAAAATATATCACAGAAACACTTAATGGGTCATAAAATAAGTTCTATTTTTGGCTATAACTTTTTTTCCACTGAACCGATTTTGATAATTTTTGGAATTTCACATAACTAAATACTGCGGAAAATTTCATTTCAATTTATCGACAATTTTACAAAGTTCATCGTTCGAACTTAGAGGTTGCATCTGGTATCGGTCAATATCTTTTACAATACTGAACCGATTTTGCTGGTTTTAAATACAAAACTTCTCAGGGTCAATATTTAGGCCAAATTTCATTGAGCTCTGTCAAGTTTTGTGGATGTGAGCGTGCCAACAGACAGACAGACGGAAGACGGACATAGCTAAATCGACTCAGATTTTGAGTTGATGCAAGGATATATATACATACAGCGTTACACACAACAAAGTTAATGACAAAATTAATATATCCTTTTCACCACTTGTGGTGGTGGAGGGTATAAAAAAAGTATAACTCAAATCCATAATAAACCTCCTTTTTTACAAATGTCATTCGTTTATCTATTTTTATATAAAATTCCGTATAATTTATGATGACAATGAAAATGTACAAACAACAAAAATAATCCTTTAAATATTTTTTCCTCATGTCCCTGTTTTCCTCCATAACAACATAACGAAATGAAAATGTTCTTTATTAGTCATTTAGTAAATTTTGACTTAAATATTGATGAAATGAATACGTTTTGTCTTTAATAAATCATTTTTTTGTCTTTGTACGGCGATGACGTTTTTCATTTGTTATTTTTAAATATTTTTTATTGATTTCATAATTTTTCCATTAGAAATTCGATTATTTATTAATAATTAATATGAAATAATGTTAAAAACAAGTCATTAGTAATCAATGGGAAAAATTTTGGAAATAAATTTATAAAGTACGAGCGATAATTGATGATACGTTAAATTTGTGGGTCCATGCATTTATCCGTTAGTATATCGGCCCATCAGCTTATCTGTTGTTGTCAGAACTCAATGACATTTGACAGTACTATTTATTACCGTTTTTTAAGCGAACATACGTCTGTCTGTCTGTCTGTCTGTCTGTCTGTCTATCTGTCCATGTAAACGTTGTAAACTCTCTACACTTCAAAATTATAGAGATTAAATTAAATTTAGCACAAAAAAATTCTATATTTGTACAAATTCAGATGCATAAATAACAGTTTAATGGAAAAGAATCACGGCCCAAAAACTAAGTCCTGCACTGCCTTTATCGAATTACACTTTAAGGGCCATAAATCTCAAGAAAAATGTATTTAATCTAAATAAATGTTTAAGATTTTTACATCCAGCATGTTCTGTGCCAAATTTGTCGAGCGTCGGTCCACAATTTTCTGTAGTCCTCTTTTAACACCCCATTCTGAAAATGACTTCAAATGACATAAAACTCTCAGATATGTGTGTATCATGAAAACATTTTTAAAAAAAGTTTGTTTTATAAAACAACAAATTATAAAATCAAATTTTACGATTATCGGTCCACAATTATGCTTAACTGCCTTAATGGGTAGGGTATTCTATAGTTCGTCTTAGTCGATTACACAATGATTTTTATAACCTCCACCAACACAAATGGCGATGAGGGTTTATTAACTTTGCCATTTTGTTAACGCCAGGAAAGGTTCATCTAAGACCTCATGAAGTACATATTTTTTAATACATCAAAATTTGAATCGATTTAGCTCTGTCCGTCTGTCTGTCTGCTGTTGTCATGCTCACAACCACAATAAATGACAGAATACAATTTGACCTGAGTATTTGTTGTTGTCCTAAGAAGTTTTGTATTTGAAACAGGTAGAATTTGTTAAGTAGGGAAAAAGATCTAGACCGATATCTTAGACAACCTACTTGAAATTTTATATGCTGGTATTTCGATTAGAGAAAAACGTTACGTGGTATACATTTTTTGAACTGATCATGGGGGTGAGATATCTCCTATACAAACGAAACATTTGATATCGCGTATCTCACGTAATTTGGCGCCTGAGAAATCTTCATGGTGTCTTGCACCAACTCGAAAATGATCTGTACGTACCTCTGAAGAGGAACGGCAACAGGACTAATTGAAAAAATCTATGTATATGAATTTAATTGTATTGAAATCCAATTACAAAAAATACATTTAATTTGACTTGTTTTGAATTCTTCAAATTTTTTCATATCGTTTCCTCTATTTTCCAAACCCGAGTGTATTTCCAAATGGTGGTTGTTGTTGGGATTTTAAAATATTCAACATCTTTATTCCTCCTCACAAGAACGCACAGAGATATTTGAATTTGTAACCATTACAAATTCTAACAGATTCGTATTTCTGTTTTATGGTGGAACAGAGAATTGAAAGTGTAAATTAATAACAATTAAATTTTTGTCCTTCTCGGATTTTTTGGATGACTCAGCTCATCTCAAAAAATCCGGGGGATTAAAAATAAGTACAGAGAATTTAATTAAAAAAAACATGCAAAGTCCCCCTCTTAACTGCCCCACATCTCTCAAATAGATTAAAGTTAGCTAAAACTTATATAATTTGGCATTGAGAGTAGCATTCTATGGACCAATGAGTCTAAAATATTTTTTTTTTGATTCGTAAGTAGGCCTCCTATCAAGGAATATAATAAAAAAAAATAAAAAAATGAAAAAAACACATTCAAAACGGACGGTCCAAGTGTTATGATATGGAGATGCTTTTCGTACTATGGTGATGGACCAATTTATCGTATTAAAACTATTATGGATGAATCAGAATATGTGAAAATATAAGACGAAGTAATGTTACCATATTGATCTGAAGAAATGCCGCTGACTTGGGCCATGCAACAAGTCAACGCCATGAATCATACCAGCAAAATAGCTAAAAAGGGGTTTCAGAATAATGGAGTCACTGTAATGAAATAGCCTGCCCAGTCTCCCGATGTAATTCCAGTCGATAATTTGTGTACATATGTATAAAATAGGGGATAACTAATTAAACCGACCAATAATAGTGATCTTTGGACCACTACAGAACAGGCCATGCCTTCTATTATTCTGGAAAGGTGTCAAAATGTATTAAATTCAATGGTTCAATTCAATTCAGTTATTATTAAGAAAAAATACTTAAAAATACAAAGATTAATTAAACAACAATTAATTATTTTGACTTTTATAGTTGAAACCGGATGGTGCTATTATTTTGATACCAAGTTTTATCACTTCTGTAAAAAACAAATTTAGGAAAAGATAATGAATATTTTTTTCATTTTTTTTTTTTTTTTTAATAATTTTCGATTTTTTTTGACCTTAAAAGCAATTTTATTGAAATGGCTTTTATGACTTATTAAAGAAGACGTATGTATGTGGTGCTATTATTTTCACCGCAGCTGTATATAGCAATAAACTCAGATGATTTCAGCTTTGCGATTTGAGTACTTAACCAGAATTTTATTAATTGACAAACTTTTTAATAGGGCTTGTGGGCAGATCTTTGCACCAAGTTTATCCGAATATTATTAGCACATGTCTCCGTTAAGATTCCTTTATGACCCAACATAAAATTATAACTTTAAATTAAAGGAATAGTGTACGTATAAATATTGAAACCTTTTTCAAAAAAAGCCCCAACAATTTTGACAAAATTTTGGGGATTGCTGACTACGCTCCGGACAACATAAGCGCTACTTCTTCTATATAAGAAGTAGTGCTTACCATGTCAATTATATTATATTATTCAGAATTATATCTTTCAGGGTTCAAAGATATAAAATTATTAAAAAAGATACATCAATTTGAACATCCTGTGCGTTGTGCCAGGAGGTGCAAAATCTTCTAACTTTATAAAGATTCATTCAAAATTATTCTAAAAAAGGTTTATAAATTCGTTTCCTTTTGGCATTGTCACGACCTTATTGTAGACTCTTTTTTTCAGATTATGGAAACGATTTTCAGTGAATCGAACTCAGAGCTTTCCTACGTAATATAATTTTATTCTCGACGTTTAAGAATTTTGCCGATTAATGTATTCTTTTAAATGTCTGTCCCCCTATTTTTATTATATAGATTTGTATACATCTGCATATATGAATCCAACCTATAGAATTACACTCTTGTTAACTTAATAACTTAAAAATATCCTTGTACAATATTCTAAAAACCAAAGCTGAGTGGGTGATACAAAAAATAGTCACTTGAATTTTACATCAAAATTTAATTAAAACGATGAAAAACTCTCATGAATTAATATTTTCTGCACCCAAATTCGTTATTTACTTTTACAACCAAATAATTGTATATACAATTCTATTCAAATAATTTTCTATTCAAATTGAAGTCACTTTACCATCACCTTTTTGCGTTAACTTATGCATAATTTTTATGCCAGTCACTCGTATATTTATTAATTCTTTAAGTTTGGTTCGTGTTATTCCTGGCGCTTGTAGGCACACATTGCCAACGTTTATGTTATTAACACAAACGGTTTATGAATATTTATTTCGAAATGGATGGGTGAAGGTTACATTAGGCAGATCCATAATTTCTACAATTCGTTGAAAGTGATGAAAAGGTTACCACCTTCGGTGGTTAGGTTTTTATACCCTAAAACACCGAAGGTGGTTGGGGTATTATGCGTTTGTGCTGATGTTTGTAATATGCAGGAAAATGGTGTTTAAGTATACCGTTCGTCTCTGAATCACTTTCTGAGTCGATGTCCGTCCGTCTATCTGTCTGTCCGGCTGGCTGTCGCAGTTCCTAAATTATCTTGATGGAATTTGGTACATGTTAATATCTTGTCCTTAGGACGAAGCCTATTGAAATTGGCCATGTTCGATCCAATATTGAACATGTAAACGTTGTGAACATGTTATTATTATTATTATTATTATTATTATTATTATTATTATTATTATTATTATTATTATTATTATTATTACTACTACTACTATTATTATTATTTTGATCTAAGGACAAAACTTATTAAAAATGGCCATGCTCGGTCCAATTTTTCACTTACTTCCCATACAAATGTTCTTCCTAGAATGGGTATTTAGGTCATAAAAGTCCTAAATACGAAGCGATTTAAATTGAATTTGGTACAAGTATGTCTTGGTACAAGTATGTATTCTAAAATGATGTGCCAAAACATGCGAGGGTCGTTCCATTATTTCTAATTGTACTTATTATTGTACTAATTATTTGTCAAATTAAAGTAAATATAAGTAAAAATCTGTGTACAAAATTATACGATGGTCGGTTCATAATTTCTTTAATTCATTCGCTAAAAGTTCCAAACCTTTAACATACGTGATTAATTCGTCTACAACTTTAATATAAATACGCAACAAATTTTAACACCATATTTCAGTTCTGATAGATCCATTGTTGTGATTAAATCACACCGATGGATTAGTATGTGTTTAATCTAAATAACATGCTTAAGTTTTAAAACATTAAGTTTTATACATGAGTTGCGTTCAACCTTAAGTTTGAGAAGAAGTTTAGCGTACATTCCATCAAAATCGGATTAAAATTTCGGAAGTTACAGATTAACTTTTCATATGAAAAACTTTCCAGTGGAGCAGAATAAGTTTTTTAGAAATGAATCTTTAACTTTTGATTGGCTAATTGAATGAACACGAAATTAAACATAACATAATGATAGCAAAAGAGTGTAATCTTAAAATTTTTGGAGTTTGGACTCCATGTGGACTCTATGAGATTAACTATAGAGGTATAAAATGGAGTACCTCAGACATTTCACTTTAAATCGCATACAAAATTTCAAAAAAATTTTTCATGAACTTTACGAGTTCTTTCAAAAATATGTATTAAATGTATTAAATATCTAATAGTTTTCGAGTTATTTGCATTTAAATTTTCAATTTTCCAAAATTTTGAATTTTTAGTTTTTTTTAAGAATTTTTTAATTTTTGGTCCAAAAGTGTCAACACTCTTTAACATCTGAAATAATTTTTTCCTAAAAACTTTTATGAATATTAATATTTTTTCTGAAAGGTTTCAATGTAATTTCCGTGGCCAAAAATCTTATAAGGCCTAGTCCAGACCATCTCGATTTCGACCATTTATTATTAAAATTTCGAATTTAACGGACATTTAAAAAACCCAAATCCTGAATTAAACAAATGTAGTTTTCATAATCATAATATGGACCGCATAGACCAAACCGAAAAAAATTAATTATGTCCCACTGTGCATTGTGTGCCTTAATGTTAATGGGCCTTTTAAAAGATCTTTCGAAAATTCTTTTAAAAAATTTTAAAACTCTCAAGACCTTTAAAATTCTGTTACAAAAATCGACATTTCACGTTATTTTTATGAATTTGTATGACATCTGCGGTAGGAAAATATGAATATATTTATGATAAACATACATACATGCATACATACATACATACATACATACATACATACATACATACATACATACATACATACATACATACATGTACACATATATAGACATACATATGTATATTTGTTAGTATATTTATTTTATTAAGATTTTCATTTTGTTTTCATTTTTAATGTCGATTTATGTAAACTTGTGTTTGTTAACACACATACACACATTTGTATTTGCAAGATGTTGCTGAATTTAATATTAAAAATAAATAATTGCAAAAACTTTTTCATGATTCCAACAAAAAACAAGTAATAATAATGTTATATTTGGTTAAGTCCGAATATGTAATACCCTACACCACATTGTTGATTGTAAATGACTGCTACGAAAATGTATGAACAGCCCTCGCATAATTTATTTTTCTTATTTATGCTTATGTGTGCAATAGATTATTATGGTTATATGTGCTTTTTTTTCTAATGGGTTAGAAAAATTGTGGATCGATCCTCGTATAATTTCGCACGACAGTTTTGGTTTATATTTATCTTAATTTAACTAAATATACTTCTAATACCCACTAAATGTTTGACTTATAAATTTCAAAATGACATACGAAAGGGTGGTTGTATAAGACCTATGAAAAATAATGGGCCGATCCTCGTATAATTTGGAATATCGTTTTAGAATATCATAAAAAGATTTTGTTAAAAATCGTTTTATATTTAGAAATTTTATGAACTTAAAACTCCATTACGGTAAGACATTAGTATGAGGACTTTATGAAATAATGGACTGATCATAACCATTTGCAATAGACATCGTCTTTAGGCCATAATAGTCGAACTTGCTTTAAAACTGTGACCGGATGGACATGGTTGAACCGACTTAGGTAGTGATTGTGTGTCAAACGATGTACTTTTTTTGCTCGTTACAAATATCTGCACAAACGCATAATACCCCCACCACCACAGAAAGGTGGTGTAGGGTATAAAAAAACAAATATTGTGGTACACAAATAAAAAGTTACATAAAATACAATTTAATTTAAATATTAAAGTAACATTTTTTTGTAACATTTTGGATTAGTAAATATAAATAAAATATGACAAATATTTATATAACAATAATACTATTACATATATATTTATGTGTGTGTATGTGGGGGGTGTGTAATAAATATTTTGCAAGGATATTATTATTGTATACATATGTAAATATTATTTACATATTTATATATTTATTAAATATATTTATTTACCTTAATATTTTGTAAATATTAATATTTTAAGAATTAATTGAAACATTTTAAATTTTATGTAAAATGTTTGATTCAATTTTTTTATTACAACATTTTTTTTGTACCGGATGTGCTTTAGTGTCCTTATTGCAGGAAATCTATAAAATAAGGAGTTTTATGTAAAAGGAAAAATAATTTAAAATCTGCTTTGCCTGCAAACTATTCATCCAAAATTTATCTTGTATTCCATATAAATACACTTAATGTTTTCTAGGTTTCAGCAGCGTTACCGTTGAGATTTTTCAAAAAGTCGCACAAAATGGGGATTTTTGAAAATATAGTCCCACCTGGAAGGTACTAAAGGTAACAATGGATTTCAGTCCATGAGCCAATAGTATTTATAATTTATAAAAACCATGTAAACGAATTAGTCTATTGATCAGAAAATCTAAATGATTCCAAGTTTTCCATATGGAAATTCCTTATATGTCAGTCCCTAAAAATCATGTTTAAAAATTTTATTATCATTATAAGGGCCATCAAGCACAAAATAGTTTTTGGATGTTTATCTAACGTACGTAGCAATATATTAAGGACAAGCTTTTACTCGGTTCAGATCATTGGGTTGGTATGAGAGGTTCTTCTTTCCCCGACTCTATCCGTCCTACTTTTTGAGCAGTAAACAATTTTTTGAAAAAGTTATTAGGACCACTTTCACTTTCGATATTCGATCACTTAAAGTGGCTTTGTATAGGGATACTTGTCCTCTTGATCCATTTTACATTTTGCCCAGCAAAACAGTTCCTTGAGAAAATGATTTGCACCAAAGTTTCGAGCTCTCACCTCAATAGTTTTTTTAGGTATTCAATTATTAAAAATGGCTTTGTATGGGTAGTGCCACTCCTCCTGATCCGAACGTTAACTACATTTCGTCCAGTAAATTAGTTCTCCGTTAAATTGTTTTGTACCAAATTTCAAAGCTCCTCATCCAATAGTTCTTTAGATATTTGGTTTATATGGTGGTTACCTTTCCCCCTGATCCTAACCGCTCTATATATAGTAGCATGTTTGCGACAAAACTTTCGCTGTAATAGATAACCAATATTTGGTTTGTACGGGGGCTCTTTAAAAGTTCGAAATTCATATACACATTCATATATTCTGTCATATATTTTTAAACAATTTTGGATTCTTTATTAAGCCCATTTATATAAAATAAAAAAACAAAAAGAAAAAGGAGGTAAAATGAATAAAACTTAAATATCTCACAAACTATAAGAGATTACCTACACATATGAGACTACGTCCTGACCAAATAGCCATCTATGCTCCTACAATTGAACTCAAAAGCACCTCAACTCTAACCATTTGCATTAAAATACCTTTTATAGTTTTAAAAATTATAAAAAAACACAATTTTGACACCCTGTAAGTTTCCTTAAAGAAACCTATTGACACTTTGTCATTAAATTAATTACAATTCATTTGTCATTAACAAATTTTTTATACAAAATTGAAAATATCCGCTGAATTTTATCCCTGAACATTTGCTGAAAAAATCCTCTTTTTGGTTTTTGGTTTTAATATCTCTTAAATCCTGAATAATCTCTAATACAGACTTTTTCCGGAAAATAAACTTAAATTGATTTAACTTACATTTTACCCATGAAACATAAATAAAAAATGGACATTAAACAAATCTTTAGCGAAACAATAAAGAAGCGATAAGAATTTATGAATTTTAAATTTTTAAATAAAATTCTTTCCAAGTGTTTGAGGGAAATAAGTGATTTAAAGTTACCCTTCAATAGGTAATAAAAATGGGTTAAAATAAAAAACTGATTAGGTATTTGATATGGTTAAGAATTAATAGATTTTTATATATTTTAACGGCTGAGTATGTTTCAGAACCTTCTAACAAAGAGAATTTGAATAATAGCATATCATGGTAGAGTTGAAAAATCTAGATGGCGCTGTTTTTGTCTATTTTGAACTGAAAACAAGTAAAAATAATATATTCGGTAAAGCCTTGTTATGAAATAACCTATACCACACTGTTGGTTGTAAATGACAGCTACGAAAAATTTATGAACGACCCTCGTATAATTGGCTTTTCTGATTTATTATTAAATGTAAAGTACATTTATATGATATTGACATTTTACATAAAAGATTGGAGCTAGCAGAAATCTTGGACCGACCCTCGTATAATTTTGATGATTAATTTAAGATTGCATTTAATTTGTAATACTTTATGTGAGACTTATGCCCTTTAAAGTGGTATTGGAAGGTGGCTTGTATGGGACCTATCAAAAGTAATGGGCCAAGCCTCGCATAATTTAGCGCATCTATTTAGAATAATATTGGACTTATTTGTGTTGAAATTTATGACCCATTCTGGGAGTACATTTATATAGGAGTTACCTGAAATTGAACCGAATATGACCAATTTATACTTCGTCCTTGAGACAAAAAAGTTATATGCACCTAATTTTATCAAGATAGTTCAAAAATTTGAGACCTGCAGAGCGTTCACAATTTTTAGATGGACAGGCAGACGTATAGACGGAAATCAACTCAGAAAAAGAAATTCTGAATCGAACGATATACTTTTAAGTGGATATTACACTATTTTATATTTACTTTTGTGTATGTAATGCCCCAAACATCTGCGGCGGTGTAAGTTATAAATAGTGAGGTTAAGAAGACTATGAGCTATACTATCTATCATTATAAAAGAGTTGTAATTATATTCCGATTATTTAAAACAGCAGTGCTGTTAAAGGTTAACAATATTATGTTTGCGAATACTACTTCAATGTTATAGCATTTCAGCAAAATTTGTATTTTCATTTAATTTTATAGCTCTTTTCACAGCCGCAAAGTTCTTCCCTTCCTCGTTCTTTGGCCCCCAAAAAACTAAACGAAAAATGGAAAAACAATGAAATTCTCCATTATTTAACTAAGAAATATAAAATAATTTTACCTAAATACCAGGAAAGTGTTGGCAATGGTGACGAGGTGACTTAATTTGGATAATAAAAATAATTAATGCGCATTTGTTCAGGCAAATGACAAACAATTTGCATTTTGGTAAAAATTGTTTTGCTTTCTTTCAAATGATTTTCTTGAAATAATGCCAAATCTGCATTTGTGATAGGAATAATCTTCTAAAACCATCCCATCATTATCATTATCGTCATCATAATCAGTACAGAATTAATTTAATTAAAAGAAAATTAAAATCTTATTATATTTCAAGTACTTGAATGATTTTGAGAGATGGAAGTTCATTATTGTTAGGAAATTTGATTTGTGAAATTGATTTTAAATGTTATTAATTTCATTAAAGAATTTACACCCTACACCACCATCTCCGTTTGTGCAAATGTTTGTAACGGGCAGAAAATATACTCATACCTTCACTTTTAATTATTCCATTTAACTCAGAATCACATCCTGAGTCGATTTAAGCATGTCCGTCCGTTCGTCCGGCTGGTTGTCCATGTAAAGCTTGTTTTGAAGATATTCTAATGATATTTGCCACATACTATTATTTTGGATCAAGGATCTTGCCTATTGAAATTGGTTCATTACTTTGCATAGGTCATATACTAAAGTCCCCTCGGAATGGCACTTTTAGTTCATCAAATTCCTAAATATAAAATGATTTTAATTTCTCATTATATTCTAAAGCGATATGCTGAATTATACTTGGATCGCTCCATTTATTCTCACAGGTCCCATACAACCAACCTTCCAATTATCACTTTCAAAGTTATAAAGCGCACATGTGGATACAAAATAAATAAAAATGTACTCAAATTAAGATAAATGTATAAGCCAAAATCACTGTGCCAAATTGTACGAGGGTCGCTCCATAATTTTTTAATTCCCGTATAACTCTCCAGAAAAATTAAAGGGAATAAATTTCACTTAAATGTTTTTCTCATAGTAATATATTCCACACAATAGAAAAGCAAACTATACGAGGGTCGTATATACAGTTTTCGTAGTAGACATTTACAACAAACCACGTGGTGTAGGTCATAACATAGTTGGGCTTGACCCAACCTGGTCCTACAAAAAGTTGGCCAAGCATTTAAAGGTCTTCCGTCGAACCGTTTCCAATGTTATTAAACGATACCGGGAGAACTTTTTGTTGATAGAAAATCTGCTACAGGTAAAAGGAATGGTCCATATGATGTTTCTCAAGCCAAAATAGAAAGCATTTACAAAACAGAGCTCCAAACACATCCGGTAATAAAGCATCCCAATTAGCTCAGTGCTCGTGGTATTTGCTACGAAAATTTAAAGCTAATGCAGGTTTAAAAATGCGCAAGTCTAAAAAAGTTCCAGACAAGAAAGCTACTCAAAATTTGGAGTCCAAAAACACAGTACGATAATTGAAGTGAAATTTTCTAACAACAAAAATCTTGCTGCATAATGAATGACGAAACATATGTTCTTATGGATTTTTCACAACTTCCTGGTCCAAAATTTTATGTTGCTGATGCTCGAGGGAATCTTCCAAAATGTAGCTGGTATGGCAATTGCCAATAAATGATTGGCTTCTTTTGTCGCAAAATTACGTCAAGGAATGTTTACAACAAATTCTGCTTCCATCCATTAGACTGTAAAATGTGTCCACTTATTTTTTAGCCTGACTTGGCTTACTGTCACTATGGTAAACAAGCCCGCACCAAGAAGGGCAAATACTTCAAACTGTCTGAAGCTAAGGCCTGTAGAGAGATATTGTCCTCCTGTTGAAAGAGAATTGAAGAGCACGAGCAAAGTAGCATAAATTGCATTATAAAAATGGAAGAGTTCAAAATTTCATCATAAGTAATTTAAAATATATATATTTTTTACAAATTTAAATAATAATTTCAATCAAATAAAAACAATTAAATCAGTAAATTTAGTGGTTTCGTCTTTATAACATATATGTAAGATTAAGATTTTTCCGATCTCACTCCTTATATAAGTGAAGCTTCTTTTTAATGATATTATTAATCACATTTTGGCGATTTTTTTAAATGTCAATACCTAAACAGATCAACTTTGTAGATCCACGTACCGTTCTCTGGATCAACTAAGATCTTAAGCTTTTCCAGATCCATTAAAAAACAATTTCAGAATGCCCTTGTGAAATTTCATTAAAAAGTGTTTAATTGTTTTCAAGTTTTAATAAAAGTTTCAAAAAATACGCTGAAAACCACTTTCTCTACAAAACAATAAGAATTAAAGTTCTTTATTTTGCAAAACTTTAATGGAGGCAAAAAGCATCATTTTTAAATGTTAAAATAACATGCAACAATGTCAAACATACAACGAACAATTCTTTCATAGAAAAGTTATAATTGTTAGTGTTACTTGCATGCAAACAAAAAAATATCCTTCAACATGTTAAACACGCACACAAATGCCATGGAAAAAACACATACACCAATACCCAAACTATGTAGAACGAACCACTTCCGGTAATTTTTTTTTTTTATTTCCGACTTAAGAGAAAATGTGTTTTTCTTGTTAAAGTTCTTGTTTTGTCCATCCATTCCCCACCTTTTCGTTAACTTAGGAAATACTTTGTTTTGAGGTCCTACAATAATATAAGAGGTGAATTAGGTTGACTATTGCGTTAAACGTTATTATAAGTCCATCTTTTGGACATTTTTATGAACCCAAAAATGTAGTCTGGATTGTAGGAGAAAATCTAGAGGGCGCAGTTTATATGGCTGTAACTTGTACTCAAGTGAGTCAATCTGTTGAAAATTGTTAGGTAGTGAGATTGAGCCAAAAGGAAATTTGTGTCCTTCTTTTGGAGAAGAAAAATCTAGATGGCGCAGTTTAAATTACTGCAGCTTGTACCTAAGTCAAAAAGTAATCTGTGTCCATCTTTTGGAAGTTTCTTACGAACCCAAAAATACAGTTGATAGTTTTTCACTTCAGTTAGCAATTAAACTATTATTTTTTTTTTAAAGAAACAACTTTAAATAGAAATTAGGTTTTTATAATACCGATATTAGTATCAGACATCGGAAGAAAAAATATCGCTTATAATATTACTTGGTTTTTCGTATAAAAGGTATATTTTTAGAAATCAGTAAAAATTTTAGATATATTTTTTCCAGAAGATCGGTCTATTATTAACTAAAATCTTCATTAAGAGTTCACTTCTCAAAATGGGATTTAAGTCCATTTTTCGATATTTCACAACTTTATGATTTAATATTTGAAGGGTATTAAAAATTCTTTGCAACCGATTACAAATTAAATTTTCCCCCATTTTTCATTTTAATTCAAACCCGCGTCAAAAGTAATCAATGACAAAATGTGAAAAAAGGAGCGAAATAACTAACGAATTGAATGGAAAAACACTAAATAGTTTTTCATTCGTTTTTCTTGTATTTAATACCTCAATGAAGAAAAACGACCTTTTAATTAAGGCGTTAGTTAGTGGCAAAAGTGTTGGAAATTGAAACTATATGGTGGCTTCTTTAAACTGTGGGTTGAAGAGTTCTACTTAAAAAAGTATGTTCAATGATCTACATTATATTTTCCTTGTAATAAAACGAAATGTAATTTATTTTTGTTTTCAAAATTCAAGTTCAAATTAAAAAGTGATTGACATTTATGATTTATGTGGAAGGAGTGTTAAATTTGTTTGTTCTTAAGAAAATTAAATGCGTTTTTGTGACACTTTTGACTCATGAACAGAATTTCAAATAATTTAAAGGGAAATTTTAATATTTTAATTGAAGTAGAAAATTCAAGTTTGTCATTTTAATAATAAATAACAATCAAAACGATTGATCAATATTGACAACACTTGCAGTATTTCAAATGCTTCATATGATGAAACAATTTAACGTATGTCAGAGATGTACAGTGTCGACACACTCGATTTTTGCTCAATATTCTGTATCCTTTTAATCATTGATTATATCTAAAAGAAATTTCACAGGGTTATAAGTGGGATGTTTTTTAATTCATTTATAGAAGTATAAGTCCTTATCTAGTAAGAGTCAAACTCAATAACCTTCCAAAGTTGGCCACATCAAGTGCGTTGATATTTTAAAAATTCATCAAAAATTTATTCATTTAAAGATAACTTAGACATGTGAATGTCTTGAATATCTCTTATACTTTCAGAGATATTCAAGTCAAAATAAATTCTTAACCTATTTTTATGCTTGTCTATTAGCTTTTACCCGATGAGCTTTGCTGCACAAACATTCTCCACAGTCCAAGATCTTGAAAGAAATTTCACAAATCAGAATGTGTATTAAACAAATTATAATTTGCCGGCTCGTTCTAAAATTTTATTTAATATTTGCATTGCTTGGGAGTTAGCACTTCCCTTGATCCTAACCGTCCTATATTTTGTCCAGTCTTCTGTGTTGTATGCCGCTAACTATAGTTCACAAGTATCATTATCATTATCAGATTTCCGATTAAAACTTTGGCAGTGTGTGAATATTTGTGTATAGTTGTGTGGAATCCATCCTAGCCACACCCCTATCGCACTTTTGAAGGCTTCCCCTCAACGTGGTTTTCGTTTAAACTGTCTCTTTGAAGAATCGAACAAATCGTGTAGTTTCCTTATTCTTCCGAACTACTAAACTTCAAGATAACAACCTTCCAGTTTCGACAACAGACAATAGTTCACTATTTCATTTTACTGTCATTTTATTCTTCTCATATGTAGTTTGGTTGGTACGAGCTCACAAGATAGGATGCGAACTACCTACATGATTCTTTTTTAAGGTGATAAAAGGCACCCCAAACTTGTCGCGCCTGGAATGCTATAGATAAGTGTAAAATGGCCATGATCTCTTTGTAGAGAGTGAATATTTGTGTTTTCACTTTCACGTCTAACGAATGCAAGATTATTATGATCCATAACCTCTAAAAGGAAAACATTGGGTGATTTTTTTAGAAATTTCAACGAGGTTATTGAAAGCAGTTGGATTCATGAAAGTAATGGGTAAACATGTAGTTCCAGAATCTACAAACCTCATGTTCATAGTGTTGGTTTCTATATCACAACGAGAAAGTGTTTCCGATTAAATAAAGTCTTCTTCAACGGTAACAGAAGGTCTTTAGACGATTTGGCAGGAAATCTGAAACGATATGAAAAAACTATATGGCTGTTATACAGTGATATCAATTTAATAAAAAAAAATAAAATCAAAAAGGTGGCGTAGGGACTTGGCCAACTCTAACATTCTTACATATTCACCATTTATACCATTTTTCTATTATTTCCCTTTTTTCCACATTTGCTTCTATGCTTTCTGACTACATTGTTTTACAACCTGAAAATTAACTGATTCACTCTATCATTGAAACTACCTCTACATATGCACTTACATACATACATACATAAATACATACATCCATCCATATGTACATATTTGTGTTTGTATATAAATTTTTTTTTTAAATAACGATAACTATAAAAAGCATTGAAATGGAAATGACATTTCATTTGTTTGTTATTTTAAAAAGCATTTTTTCCGCTAGTTACTCCAATAAACGATATTTTAGCGCTATGAAATCATTGTTATTGTCAACGTCATCAAAAGAAGAAATATAAATTTAGAAACACCTACGTAATAGACACATTAAAACAACATGCGATCATGCAAATATTATATATACTCAACTCCTACCAGGAGGTGGGAGGATTTGATAAGGAAAAAAAGAACAATCAACACTTTTTACAATAATAAAATCTTCTAATAAAATATCATTATAACTTAATTTTAGTAATATTTAAAATTAATAACTGTAATATTTAATTTTCATTTCCGGTTTATATACACAGTGATGTATTGACAGCTTTCTCTTCCTCCTTTTAACTTTATGTCAACAATATTAATTTAGTAGTTTTAAATTTCTTATTGTTCAGCTCTTTTTGTCAGCTTAAAATGTCTTTTTAAAAGTAAAAATTTGTTTTAAGAGAACTTTTAAGAGTTTCACGATTTTTTTTATTTTTGCGTTTCAAATTACTTCTGCTCATAATTGATTGGCTTTTTGAAATTACTACGTTTTCCTTTTTATGACCACAAACTGCTTTTTGAGGTAATTTTGCTTCCATTATAACTTCTACCATTAATTGCTACTAGAAGCAACAACAATGGTTATATTACAGTTTAGTTAAAGGGTCGTTTTCACCACGTCCAGTTAATCTTATTTCATAAAAAAATCTTAAAATTTTTTTTTACTTTCGGAAGAAATAAAAGATGAACGGGCAGACATCGAAACCTCAGCTGAACCTGTAAGGTCCATATCACTTCTACTCTGGAAGGAAGAGAGGATACCTTTTACTTAGAAGAAAGGCATAACTGTTAAGTTACCGAAAAGTGGCAATAACTGGAGAGAAATTACTCCGCATATGCTATATAATGACAAAATTTAGAAAAATTTAAGAGGCGAAGAAGTAGGTTTCCAGCCAAACAGGAGTTACGTAGATCATTATAACATTCTCTTGAATGGCGTATTACCCCCTCCCCCCCTTTACTTACTCCTATAGATTTCAAGAAAGCCTTCGACACCACCAGATGAACTGTTATATGTAAAGCATTGAAAAGAAAATAAGTACCTTAGAAGATAATACGAATATCTGTTCAGAAGTCTTTTCAAAGGGAAAAAAGAATCACATATAGTCTCTCACGTCTAGAAGATTTGGTCTATGCGGAGAATATTTGTCTACTCTCGACTAAGATATTTAACAACGAAGCAAAATTAGAAAACTTTGAAAAAACTGACGCTTATGTTTTCATCAACAAATGCCTCAGAATTATATGCAGAATATTCTGGTCTAATAACAACAACAACTTAGATCTCTGGGACGCTACCAACGAAGAACCCATAATAATACAAATTAAATGTAGAAAACAGAGAGGATCATCCCTACTATCAGAAAACACCCGAATAGATTGGCACTTTGAGTGGAATCTTTAAGGTTCAAAAAGTCGTCATATCAACAGGAGCACATCAACGCTTTTCGCGGATTCTTATAATTGTGTGGAGTCCATCCTCGTAAGGTATTTGAACTAGCGATACTCCTATCACACTCTTGATGACTTCCTCTCAACGTGGTTCTGGTTTAAACTGTGTCTTTGAAGAACCGAATAAATTTATTTTTTCTTCCGAACTATTAAACTTCAAGATAACAATCTTCCAGTTTCGACAACAGATTGTCTGGACAATAATTCACTGAAATGTATCTCTTTTACCGGTACTAACACATAGTTTATAAGAGAAAGCAATAAAAGACTCTTCTAGTAGATTTGAATACTTTTTCACGTTTCATTCTCCAATGTAGTTTGATTGGTTCGAGCTCACTATATTAGATCCGGGCCACCTACATGATTCTTTTATTTAAATGGTTAGAGGGATTTTAAATTTGTCATGCCTGGAACGTTTTAGCTAAGTGTAGGATGGTCATGTCCTAACTCAAGAGATACAGATCAGATCATAAACGTGGCGGGAAAAAGTTGATATATAGGGATACACTGAGGAAACAGACTATCATAATTTATCATTTCATAAGTTATTACCTGATCTCGAAAGCGGTTGGGTGATAATGAATTGATGGTCTATTGTATCTGAATGGTTTTAGGTTGGAGAATTTAAGAGAGTTCGTTGTTATTATCGGTTGGGTAGAAGATTTCATTCTTCAGATTTGCCCTTAATCTATTCCTATTCCTATTCCCTATACCTGAATGAAAAACAAGGGTCTAAACAGGGTCTCCGGATAAAAACATTACGCCTTTGTCTTTGAATGTTAAAGTTGGGTTAGGTTTTTATTTAATTTTAACTAAACACTGTGAAACTGGTTTATATAAAAAAGTCGAAAACATGTTCTTGTTAATTATAATTCCATTCACGTAATGTTGAGTCCTATAAATAACAAATTATAATTGCTATAATTAATCGAATATTTATTTTTAACTGGAAAATAATTAAGAATTAGAGGACCTTAAAACAAGTTACGAAATATAACTAAAACACATTTAATTAATGATAGAAATTGTAATAACATCTTTATTTATTCGACTGTTTTATTCTCTTCTAGGCATATCATCACTGTCAAGTTGTGGAGATCCAGAACGCCTACCTGAACTGCCGCCTGGCGATGAACAACGCCTACAAAGAGCCGCTTTGCATTTGCAACAAAAACTCATATTACGAGAATGGCTAAAAGATCATCGTCTCCAGCATCATTATCAACGATTACTCAACGTTGAAGTTGCTTCCCTGGAAGATGTCTATTGGTTGGAAGATTCTAGAGCCAGTAAAATATTAGGTAAAGATTGGCAGGTGTGGTCACAAGCCCGACAAAATCTACCAACCTCTAAGGCACAGTTGGACGCCCTCAAAGCTCAACTTTGGTCAACAGTAGTTAAATCATCACAACATCAAGATGCTTGGACTTGGGGTGGTATGTTAGTAGTCTCAGTTTCGGTGGCTGGTCTAGTAACTCTAGCTGCCATGACACAGCCATCATTGGCACCCGAAGCACGACATTCTTTGTTGCAATATGTAACAGGTAAATATTTACTGCCGGCCAATTGTAAAGTACAATGGGACTGGAAAGATCCAGCCGTTGTGGGTGGCACAATGTGTTTTGTGGTGCGTTTCTATCAACGTAATGGCCAGCCTTATCCCATCTGTGATACAGATCAATTTTTTGTTGAAGTTACCGAAGGTACCAGAAAAATGGTAACCATTAGTGAATTGGGTTCACCAACCGATCCAAATAATGCAAATATAGCTAAAGTCAAATTTACCGTACGCACAGCGGGACAATATAAAATATCGGTAATGATTGGCTCCAGCCATATTGCAGGATCACCGTTCATTAAGAATTTTATACCGGGCAGTATAGATGCTCGACGTTCAAGATTTATAAGGCCCGCCAGTACGGTGATATGTTGTGCTGGTACGCCGACATTATTGCATATCGAGCCAAGAGATGAGTTTGGCAATGCTTGTCAATTTGAAGAGGATGAAGATCCGGGAAAGGTAGGTTACTTTATAAAAGAAGAATGATTGAGAGCATATATTTATAGGGAGTTTGATTTTCTTTTAAGGGTTATCATGTGGAAATTTATGATTTACATGGTCAACCTATGGAAAAGTTACGTAATGCCATTGCCTTTTCATATGATCGTACCAATGCACGCATAGCTGTAACTGCTTTATTCCCCGAACCCATTTGCTTAAGAGCTGTTATAAGTTATCTGGAACAAAAATTACCCAATGGTGACTTTGATATAATAGTTTTAAGTTGTAAGTAAAGAATTTTCAGAATTCCGGAAATCTAAAAATATTTACCTTATTCGATCTGTTTTTCTTACAGGTAGTGACACCACATTGGTGCATAAAAATATCGCTTCGCGTAAACACAATATTTGCTATGAAGCCAAACTTTTAAGTATATATGGCACATCCAAGTCGAAACCTCGCAAAGTCCTCTGCTATGTAGGGCCCAAACAAGTGAGTCTCTTTGAAACAGCTTTCCCCCAGAAATTCGCTTTATCTTGTGATAACTCTTAAAGAACTCTTTAATATTTCAGGTTACAATCAAAGAAATGATTTTAAAATTTATACCCAAACGTATTGCCACATTCCGTCTATGTCCCTCGACCAAATTTCATTTTCTACCACAATTACCCCAACATGTTCATGGGCCCATTTTCATTATAGACGATGGTGCCCAACCGAAAATAGAATTAGCCTCGCGTGATCGCAATATAATAGCGGCCACTTTTACACACTTTTTGCTGAAAAATATTGGTGGATCGGAAACCTTCAAGGATAAACAAGATTTCTTCTATCATGAAGTGCGAAAATTCCATGCGAATTATTATCATGAGAAATTAACTCTGAAAGTGCAAAGAGATAAAATATTGGAGAGCAGCATGAAGGCTACCAAAAATTTCTCAGTTTCCGATTGGTGTGGCAACTTTGAAGTTACATTTCAGGGGGAACAAGGTAAGTTACAGAAATGTTAAAAATTTTATTTATTTTTATTCAAAATTTGTATATTCTCAGGCATTGATTGGGGCGGTTTAAGACGTGAATGGTTTGAATTGGTCTGCAGTGCTTTATTCGATGCCCGTAGTGGTTTATTTTGTAGTTTCCATGATAAACATCAGGCCTTAGTACATCCCAATCCCCACAGACCGCCTCATTTAAAACTTAAACACTTTGAATTTGCTGGCAAAATAGTGGGCAAATGTTTATATGAAAGTGCCTTAGGAGGTACTTACCGCCAATTGGTGAGAGCACGTTTCACCAGATCATTTTTGGCACAACTTATAGGTTTAAGAGTACATTATAAGGTAATTTTTCTTTACAATCAAATAAATGGAACAAATAATGATTAATAAATATTTCCTTCTAGTATTTTGAACAAGACGATCCAGATTTATATCTATCGAAGATCAAATATATATTAGATACCGATTTAGATACTACCGATTCTTTGGAATTATATTTTGTAGAAGAAATTTATGATGCCAGTGGCCAATTAACTAAAACCTTAGAACTCATACCAAATGGCTCCAAAACTAGAGTTACAAATGCTACCAAAAATCAATATTTAGATGCTTTAGCCCAACAAAGATTATGTAATAGTGTTAAGGATGAAGTGGATAGTTTTTTGAAGGGATTAAATGGCATCATACCCGATAATCTATTGAGTATATTTGATGAAAATGAATTGGAGGTACGTAATATAAAATACATAAACATATATATTAGAACGATAAACAATGAAAAAATCGAATCAGATTTTAGTTTAAATCGATACAAAAATATATTGTTATCGGACTCAACGTAAAAATGTCCGTTGTTGTAACAACCGGAAAGAACATGTGTCATCATCAATTGGTTTGAGTTCATAGATTTTCAGGAACGAGAGTGGTAGGATTAGACTGACAGTTAAACAGATAAGTCCGGGGACTTATCTGTCCCCGTATGCTCTATTAAAAGTCGGATAAAACATCGCAAGCAAACATTCGAAAATGTTGGTAATCACAAACTTAAACGCTTCCTTGTTCTTAGGGTTGGGCAGAGATCGGAGACCGTTAGTCCTTATTTAACAATCTTTTGATATCATTTTTCTAGCGTCACGTAATTTCGCTGACATATACATTTGAGGGAAGAGTAAATTACCAAAACTGCGTTTGATAAATTCTCCAAATCATCGCTAGTCTGCATCTTTTTGTTACATATACTTGCGCCATTCAGAGACTATAAAATCGTTTGTTCGCTTTAGTAAACAATTAAAACTGTTAGGTTGTGCAGTTTATCAAACCAGTACTCGCTATGGTGATTTCTGACGAACTAGTACAGGTACCCATAATCCGTGCGGGGGCTTGGTAAAGTGCCAAAGTTAACGGTACGCATTCAAATCCCCGAGAACTAAACAGTAATCTATTGTACAGCTGCCTTCTGGTGGAATATAGATATTATAAACCGAAAGATCTACAACTTGCAATCAAGCTGAATTGCCTTGGTAAATCGCTTATCCTTTGGAGATTGAAAAACGTTTTAATCTGTATCGATATCATAAACCTGAACATACAGTTTTAATCAGTTTAGTCTTCAATTCCATATTTATATCGATTTATCCCTGAATTGAAATGACATCGTCTTAATTGTTATTCCTCTTTTCCACAGCTGCTTATGTGTGGTACCGGAGAATATTCCATAGCTGATTTTAAGGCTCATCATATAGCCAATGGTAATTCGGCGGAATTTCGTCGTGTATTGGCCTGGTTTTGGGCTGGTGTTAGTAATTTTAGTCAAACTGAAATGGCGCGGCTGCTACAATTTACCACAGGATGCTCACAACTGCCACCAGGAGGATTTCAAGAATTAAATCCACAATTTCAAATAACAGCAGCACCAACATTTGGTAATCTGCCCACAGCACATACCTGGTAGGTTATGAAATCTTACGAAAAACTAATAATTCGATTAATATTTATGTCTTTCAGCTTCAATCAACTTTGTTTGCCGGACTACGAGAGTTATGAACAATTTGAAAAGGCCTTGCTGTTGGCCATCAGTGAAGGTACCGAAGGTTTTGGCATGGTCTAAATAGCTTGTTCTTGTTTGCTGTCATATATTTAGATAATAAGAATTTGTGATCTCGTATTTGGAGTTCTAAATAAGTGTGTGTGTGTTCCTTAACTTTAATTTGTAGTTACTAGCGTACAAAAATGCTTTAAATTTAGAACATTAAGCGTACAAAAACGATTTTTAAGATTTAAGATTTTTCTCGGTACGAAATGAAATCTTAAATGCTTTTTCTTCAGCTGTAAGAAAAAAATTTTAAGGCTCTAAAACTTAAATAGAATTAAACTACAAAAAAAAATATCAAAAAAGGAAACTGATAAAATTTATTTAAACGAAATACTAAAAAGCAATACATACGTAAATAAATAACAAGTAAGAATTCAAAATTCGGCTATGCCGAATGTTTAATACCCTCCACTACAAATGCTCACACATACACTCACAGACGTATACAATATATAAGTATTTTTCTTAAAAATAACTCGGAACACTACATGAACCATAAAATTAGTTAAATTTTTGCATGTGACTTTTTCTTAACTTAACCGATTTTGATCATTTTTGGAATAGTAATGATGTATATACTGGTTAATATTATGACAAAATTTAATTCTCATTTGTCGATTTATAATTGACAACTTTATTAAAGTTCTTTGCTTGAGGTTGCCTCAACCAACATCAAACAAACGTATGGACAGACAGACAAACAGACAAACAGACGGATAATGTATAAATATTTGATGTAAGAATATATATACTTCATGGAGAATAAGATAATTCCTTCTTAGAGTTACACACTGAATGACAAAGTTAATATACCCTTTTGACAACTTGTGGTGGTGGAGGGTATGAAAAACACAATATTTTTTGGACATAAAAAATTTTGAAAATAAAACAAGTAAAAAATAACAGTCGGTCAAGCTCGACTATTTAATACCCTACACGACATTGTTGGTTATAAGTGGTAGCTACCAAAAATTAATAACCATCCTCGTATAAAGGTATTTTTTAAATTATGCTTAAGAGTAAAGTAATTATACTGGATCGAACTTCTAAAAATTTCGCACATCGATTTTTTCTTATATTTATCTTGATTTGACCAAGAATATGTGATATTTGGAAGGGGGTTGTATGGGACCTATGAGAATAATGCAACCTCGTATAATTTGGCACAAGATTTTTGAATATCATAAAACTAATTAGAGCCAAATTTCATTAAAATCGCTATATACTAAGGACTTTTCAGACCTTAAATCCTCGTACCGTGGTAACATTTGTATGGAGCTAGATGAAATAAGGGCCATAATGGCATTATCCTTGGATCAAATTAATGACACATTCCAAATCTCAATGAGTCGAACGGTATACTGAAAAGTGGTGGAAGCAAACATTTTTCTGACCGTTACAATTTTTGGACAAACGTATTATATGCCAACCACGTATGGTGGTGTAGGGTATAAAAACAAAAATTTTATTTTTAAAAATCAAATCCAAACTGTAACTAATAATTTAGATATATTTCGTATATAGCAAATGATATCCAACACACGAAACCT
Organism: Cochliomyia hominivorax; assembly: GCA_004302925.2. Classification (NCBI taxonomy): domain Eukaryota; kingdom Metazoa; phylum Arthropoda; class Insecta; order Diptera; family Calliphoridae; genus Cochliomyia; species Cochliomyia hominivorax. The sequence goes on from PYHX02000158.1 coordinate 32,248,614, forward strand.
TTCAACATTTAAATTACACTTAGAGAAAAACAAACAAACAAATATCGTATCAATGGCAAATATTGTGATAAATTGTATAAAATTACACACGCAATATTTTTAAAATTTATTTATTCAAGTTTTAGTTTTTAAAAATTTATCTTTATTTCCATATTCAAATATCGCCATTTTACATCCCCCCCCCACAAAAATTAATTCCCAAAAGCTTAAAATTTAGCATTTAGTGTTTCAAGAAATTCATAGATTTTGTTTTGAAAATTTTAATTAATCGAAAATTGTGTTGAGTCCCGAAATACAAATTAAACTGAAAAAAAATTGAAAAAAAAAATATTTGAAAATATAGAAATGAAAAAATGTTATTTATCATAATAAAGTTTAAATTAAAATAATAAGAAAAGAATTCTTAAAATAATAAACGTTGTTGAGTGAAAAAAATTATAAAGGAAAAAATCGTAATAAAAAATTAATAATTTAGAAAAAGATTTAATGAAAAGTGTTTTAATTTTATGGTAATAAAAATGGTGTTATGTAGGGTGCACATCTGTCATTATAAATCAGTAGTCGATAGTTGTCATAATGAAAATTCACAGCTGCTTAAGGTCTGTTAAGCTCAAAAACTTGTGAACAATAGTTCTAGTTTTATACGGAAGACAAAAAAGTCCTGTTCAACCGAACGTCTGAAAGCATTACTCTAATCGCAGTCAAAATTAATAGCATTATCATAGAGAGCACAGTGGGGTTTTTTTTATAAATTTGTACGTTTTGATCGGTTGGGTGAATTTGCATGATTGCAGAGCATTATAACTTTGCAGCATGTACCTCATTGGTGCTCCGTGGGCAAAGCTATAAGGGCACAAAATCCAGCAGTCACAAAACAATTCATAAATATTCAAATTGATTGAAGCTAAGAGTCATTGAAAATAGATTTTACATGCACGTTGACTGATTGTGGAGGAATTCCTTATTGACTTAGATTAACTGTTACAATGTAAACGAATGACAATGAAATCAGCAAAGGATGGATTACACTCACACCTGCTCCAAAACTTCACTATCGATGTCATCTTGAAAAAGTTTAAAGCAAAAGGATAAAAGATCTTGGCAGATTTATAATTATTGTCTACGAGGAGATGGTTGGAACTGGGATTGGCTGTTTGTGCCAAATATCTGAGTATTATTAATTTATAGAAAGCTATACTGGAAGAATAATAGACGGAAATGATTTAGGAAGGGTCTTAACACAACTCCGCCTGCAGGATAGTTTCACCAGTAATTACTGAATGGTGGTAAGCAATGGAATTAATAAGTTGACAGCATCTTCCTTAAGATACAGAGGAAGGTTTACTTAGACACCAAAATTTATCCGGCAGAGGATGATTTAAGGAGGACGTATAGAAAACTGGAGTCCTAAAGGTCACGAAAATGGTAATGAAGCAAGAAAGTTGGAACAGTAATCAGCATTTGTCTTGATAGTCAGGTAACCCTGAAAGCTCTTAGGAGACAAATCTTGAAATCAGTATTGGTAAGGGAATGTAGGGTATTAATTAAAGAAAGCTAATGGACACTAATAAAGTCAGACATTGTTTATAATATAGCTGATAAATGGGCTTGCAATGGAGGATATTTGATCCGGTTTTGGTAATGAGCATTTGTAAAAAAAATAACAAGATTATAATCTACCATCATGAGTAACCCCTGGCTATATATATTGCGAAACATAATAAGTATATTTGTGGTAAAGAAGTTCGTGCTCATTTTATTTTATATCAGAGTTGATCTGTTTCTAACAACTATTTGTTTTGTTAAATGCCGAATACTGGAATACGCTTCACTTCAGAATAGGAACAATTCAATGCATTCAAAACATTGGTCTCTGATGCACCCATTAGTTTAGGTTATAATTCCATAAACTGTTGGGTCTTTCTTTATAACTCGAAATATGTGTAAAAGTGTATACGACAAGGTCAATGAAAGTATAACTTTTTTTCTTCTTTTTATTTAAATATTTAAATGTGACCATTTAACAACAAAAACGACTACAATAAACACTTGTTTTCTTAATTTTTATAAACTTTAATTGTATTTTTAATTCTCTTGTCTTTTTGTTGTTATTTTTGCTGTTTTCCAGTGACATTAAAAAATTTAAACAAAAAAAAAATTGTTATTATTTTTTTAACATAATTAAAAGACACAAAAATATAAACCAACCAGTTTGATGACGGTTAATTTATACCTTTTTTTGCCACAAACAACACTTTCTTTGCACCGATTAATGTTTTTTATTTGTTTTTGGAATTCTTTAATAAATTTCAGTTACTTTTTTTTTGGTAATTTTCAAATGGAAATTCAAAATTTATTTATGTTGTTGTTATTGGTGTTTTTTTTTTAATTTTGAATTGTGGATTTGATGTTTTAAAATCAAATTCATACAATTTATTAAAACATCTATTATTTACACAGACCCGAATAAAACTAATGGCAAAGCAATACTTTGCGATTTTATCACTTTTTTTAATCCATTTCGAATAAATTTTTGGAAGAATAATTTTGGTGAAAAGTACATCCAACATTGATTTGACGATTAACATCTATAAATCATCTAATTGAAAATGTCATAATGTCGTCACGCAAAAGTTTTGGCACACACAGCAGAAATGGCACAAATGCTTGAATTTTTTCCAGATCTGGCAACGATGTTAAAACATATATTTTTTGTAAGTCCTAACATATTTGTTATTTCTACAAATGCGAAATTTTTCTTAATTAATTTATCTCAAAACTAAAGTATTCAAAAACCGAAACCCGAAACCGGTTAACAGTTTTTTTGCATTACAGAAAACCAATCGATTTCGAATAATTTTCGAATTATTCGACGTGCCAGATTTTTTACTCGGTTATCTGGTTTTTAATGAAAACCACTTCACTAAAATATTCAGCTTCAGTTTTGTATATTCCCGCCATAACTGAGAAAATATAAAATTTTTCATTCCGTGTGTTACAAGAACAAAGTTTTGAATACATTCTTAGAAGTCTTATTCTGAAACGATATTGCTGTAACTGTCTGTTTTTATTTTAATCACATCAATAAAAATAACTTTTTTACAAAAAAAAACCGTATTCGAAAACGGTTTTTATAAAATCCCATTTTTCGAATAACTCTAAAACCGGTTTTCCAAAAATGTCGGTTTTTTAATACAAATAATACAACACTTGCATAATCAAGGCAATTCGTAGGCTGAGATAGGCGAAATATTGGAAATAAGTCGTTATACAATTAGAAGTATTAGTGCTAATCGAACAGGCCGGCGTAGAGTGTTAACAGATCGCGAAAACAAAAGTAAATCTCCAAAAAACATCGATCGAAATTGCTGCTGAAGTTAAACTTGTATTTGGTAGGGTTATTCACCCCATGATGCTGCGAAGAGTGCTGCACTAGGCTAATTATAACGCACGAGATGCTAGAAATAAACTACTTGTTTCATTAATCAAACAAAACAAGCGATTAGAGGACGCAACAGAATTTGAAAGCAAAATTCTTAGTTTTTGGGATGAAGATGATGTAGGATTTGAGCGATTTAAAAGGACTTCTTCCAGTGGGATAATACGGGAGCTAAATAAAGTTATGTATCGACCCTCGTAAAATTTTGACATCGATGTTTATTTATATTTATCTTAATTTGACCAATTTTTATCATAATAATTGTGAGATTTAAGATCTTCAAATTGTTATTTAAAGGGGAGTTATATGGGACCTATGAGAAATAATGGATTGATCCTCGTATAATTTGGCACATCATTTTAAAATATTATTAGATTTATTTGAGCTAAATTTTGTTCAAATCGCTTTTTATTCAGGACTAGGTGAAATGGGGAATATCATCACCAATTTCAATAGGTATCGTCCTTAAGGCAAAATTATTTCCGGTAACTCAAAAATTGCGGCCTACATTTTATTCACAAGGATTACATGAATGGACATCGTTAAATCGAATCAAAAAGTGATTCTAAGTCGAACGGTATACTTCAAAGTGGTGGTAGCGATATATTTTCTGTGCGTTACAGACTTAAGAACAAACACATTATACCCCAATGCTGTAGGGTATAAAGAGATCTCAGCATGAAATATTATTATTATATAATCTGAATTAAATTTATTCCAATTTTAATTAAAAAAATCAATAAAATTATGTTGGGGTGTAAAACCTGTTATCACATCGACATTTAAACCGGTGAAAATAAAATTAATGTTTTTCGGTTGACTCAAACATTGTTTTTGTTGTTTGATCATGTAACACTTTCGGCACGCGTCATCTAACACATGTTTTTTTTTTTTGGTGTCATCTAAGATAATTTGTTGTAAAAGTCTTCGGTATCGAATTCATAAAGAAATTAGTAAAAGTCATTAGCAAGTTAAAACTGAAATTAATTAATAATTAAAAATTCAATAATAAAAAGCGGGTTGTAAAGCACGGGAATTGTTGGGCGTTCTTAGAAATAAATCCCACCTTGAATGATAGATATACCTCAACGTATTTTTTGACTTCTTTGTAGTCTAATCGTTGAAATAAAGGAGGTACAGATACAACCAAACGGGGTGAAGAAAGGTTTACTAGAAACTTAGGCACGGCAACCAGTAGCTGCTTATATGGCAGAACTTACTTGATAAGGTCATATTGGACTTGTTGCCGGTGAGGCCGTTTTAAGAATTTAATGCTGGTTGTGACTTAATCCAAAATCGCTGGATGAGATCTAGCTTCCGATGTGCTGTTGCATTTAACAGAAGTCACCAATTATATCCAAACAATGAAAAATCTTATATCTATAGAAATAATATTGAGGAGATGGTTTGCGCATTGTACTCAACTCAAAGGCCATCATTAATTTAGGCCAACATGGATACCTCCAATAAAAAGCAAGTTTGACCAGATATTAAAGTTTGTACATTAATGAAGTGGAATATTTCTTCTAAATCCATCGATTTAAAAAATTTCTTGATTAAACTTTAGTTGCTCTAGATATCAAACTTTTTCGAATAAAAACAAATAATCTGGATAAATTTAAATCAGACAAATAAAGCTTAATCGACTCAGATTTTGATACGACAAATAAGTGGAGGGTATAGGAAGATTCTTCAGATTAATTTTTTTAAGTGTTTAAAGCATGTATTAAACATTTTTCGATCTCACTTATTACATTAAGTTTCACATTTTTTCAAAGTTTATGACATAAAAGTTAACATCACTGTTATATAAGTTATGACATTATGACATAAAACCACTTGAAGCATAAATCAGAAGGTACCACATGATATTTTAAAGAATTCTGCAAAAGCTAAAACGTTTCTTAAATTAAATATTTTTAATTACCAAGTGTAATTGACCTCTTCTTTAGTTTAAAAAAAATATATGTTCAAGACCCTCTTTTTTCCACAAATAATAAAAAATATTTATGACACTTTTACTAATTTGACCCCACAAAATTTAGCTAAAAAGGTTAAAAATACCTAAAAAGTAACACTTTCTTTTTCACTTCAAGAGGTGGATGTGACATTTGTGACAATCAGCAACAGTATTAAATAGCAACAATAACAACTCTTAATATGAACATGACAGCGAATGACATCAACATAACTGAGATATCATAACTCGTAGCATGATAACTTAATTTGTCATTTTGTAAGTCATTAATGAAAATCATAAAATTATAACTCGTGTATAAACTGGATTTATTTGATAATTAAACGAGATAAAAATGTGATTATTTCTTTTCTTTGGTAAAAAGATGAAAAGCTAAAAATAGACACGATAAATGAAAGATTGAAAGATGATTGAGTGAATGTGCACACACAAGTGAATCTATATGTACAAAAATGTATCTGTGATTGGCTGTATGTTTGTTTGGGACTTGTAGACAGCTAAACTGCTGGACCGATTTTGCTCAAATTTTCACACATTGATCCTAATATATACGGAAGTGACATAGGCTATGAAAATTCAGATAGGTACGGGGGGAAGGCTTCCTCCTACAAACTAAATATTTATTATCGAATATCTAAAGAAGAATAACAGCGAGAGTTTTCAAGGAATTATTTTACTGAGCAAAATGTGGGATGGATAGGACCAGGGGGAATGGTATCCCCATATAAAGCAAATGTTATTATTAAATGTCAAAAGAACTATAACAGCGAGAGTTTTAAAACTTGGCTGCAATATCTTTCTAAAAAAAACTGTTTTACTGAAAAAAAGTAGGACATATAGGACCAGGGGGAGAGATAGCTCTCATACAAAGTAAACATTAATTATTGAATATCTTAAGAACTATAACAGCAAAAAATTTTTTAAGCTCCCTCAAGAAACTGTTTTACTGGACAAAATATAGAATGGGAGAAAGGTAGCGCCAATACAAAGCAAATATTGATAATCGAATATGTAAAGAGCGAGAATTTTAAAACTTGACCATAATCTCATTTTCAAGGAGTAGTTTTATTGGACAAAATGTAGGACGAATAGAATTAGAGGGAGAGGTAGCCCCCAATCAAATATCTAAGAACTACAACAACAAGGATTATTTAAACTTGGAACCTACTTTTTCAAGGAACAGTATTAATTATCTGATATCTAAAGAACTATTGAAGTGATAGTATTAATATTTTATCTTAATTACTTTCTCTTGAAACTGGGCAAAACGTTCCAATCACTTTCTTATAGAATTGCTGTGGTGAAAAAAATATAGGACAGATAGGACCGTGGTACTTTTGTATCTAGAATTTGTAAATTTAGCAGTAATAATTTTCCCATAAAACAGTTTTACGTGAGTAAATGGATGTTTAATGTGACCATACCAAGAAACAAGGAGAGCCGACGTTATATATACCATTTATATATTATCGAATATCTAAAGAACAATTTCAACTGATTTTCCAAATTGGAAAATTTTAGAAAAGACAGAGATTTAAAGAAAATTCCCTTTACATGAAATTCTGTAATAGACAACAGGATTTGTGAAATTTCTTTCGAGATCTGAAACTGAGGTGGTTTTCTTTGTGTAGCAAAGCGCACCGGGTAACAGTTCATAATTAAACGCAATGAATATGCACATGAAATTTACAAATTTTGGTTTATGTTAAATATAAAAAATTATAATAATTTCATTTGTATATATATTTTTCGACTACAACTAAAACTACACTAAATATTGTTATTTCTTTTAATATATAATTTATGCTTTTAATATATAAATATGTATAAATAAATAATTCAGTGTTAACCATTATAATTTGTTAGTCACGCGTAAAAAAAAGAAAAAACTTACTTATTATATTACATGGACTTGAAAACTTTAAAACTCTCACTCTGTGGACTAACTACAGTCATAACTGTCATAATCACCATTAAATATATATAAATAGATTTTACACGAATATTTAAATTTTAGAAAATAAAGAAAACTATTGAGAAAAAATAAAAAATATAGTTATACAACCCTTTAGGTCAAAATTTACAACAGATCAGTCGACTTGTTAAAAAATAGACTTTTTTGAGACTAAAAATGCTGTAAATGCAGAATGATGTAAATATATTAATGCAATTAAATATCGTACATACACATTGTACCTACATATACACACTATAAAAGTTTTTCCTTATATTTTTGACTTTTTTCCCATTAAACCGATTTTGATAATTTGGTACATATAACTTAATATTATATTCCTATTGGTCGATTCATAATTGACAATATAGCAGAAGAATTTTGCTCGAATTTAACGGTTGCCTTAAATATCGGTCTATATTTTCTTAAATACACTTAACCGATTTTTTGGTTTTTAATAGGAAATATTCTCAGGACAATAACAAATACTCAAGCAAAATTTCATAAAGCTTTGTTAATTATTAAGGTTGTGAACATGACAATAACAGACATACAGACAGACAGACGGACATAGCTAAATCGTCCCATATTTTGATTTGATACAAGAATCTAAGATGATTCCGTCTCAGCGTTAGACACGGAATGATAAATTTAATATACCCTCAAGACCACTTATGGTCATATGAATCATAATGTTAAATTTGATTTTTTCACCACAAATTACATTTTTCACCAAAAATGTAATTTTTCACCAAAAGTTTAATTTTTCACCAAAAGTTTGTTTTTAATAAAAATTAATTTTTCTTCCAAAATTTCGATTTCAGTTTTATTTTAATTTTTTAACAAAAATTATTTATTTTTTCCACTAAATTTTCACATTTTTCAAATCTTTTCACTAAATTTTCTAAATTTTTTTAAAATTTATCCATTTTAAGTAATTTTCGGAAATGGGTCTGAAAGGGAGCTACGTAAATGAACGTAACCGATGTTATAGAAATTAATCAAAGGACATGGACTAATATAAAATCTTTTTAATTAAAATATTATCATATCTGCCTAAAAATCTTAAATTTAATTCCTGAAATATACGGTGAACTGAAACATTGAACCGAGAATGACTAAGTCTTCGTCCCTGGCACACTTTGGAAAATCCTCCATTAACTTCCAAACGAATACTCAACAACACATCAGATACGGTTTAAAGTCGAAGATTTTTTAATAAAATTTCTTTTTGGAATCAATTGGAATTTATTCCTAGAACACAATATATATGACAAGGGACTTTTAACGTATTTTTGGAAAAAATTATAAGAAATTCACTTGATTAATACGGTACCTTAAAATCAGAAAAAGAAATTTCTAATAACACAAGTAAGTAAAGATGAGTAAGAAAATTATATTCGGCTATGCCGAACCTTTAATACCCTCAACCATGATGAACGTTGTGTTATGAAAAAATGTTATGAAAAATGATGACAACATTTTTGATTGTCAGTGGTTAGAAACCCTTCCCAAACCCATTCTAAATTTCTTCACCCTACAATATATTATGCAATTAAATTTCAAATTTTGGGAGTTTTCCTCCCTCCAGTATTAAACGGTTCGTTGCTTACACCTACATCATGCCATATCCAAAAAATTATTGTCCATAATGTTTATATAAAAGTAATATCAACGTGCCAAATTTATTGAAGCCATCAGATATCAGTCTATAACTTTTTTTTCTACTAAACCAATTTATACTTTTCAGGACAATGACATACATATATATAGACAAAATTTTAAACTAATATTTATAATAAATATTTGAAGCTTTTTATACGTTTGTGTTGATGTGTGTTACACCCACCTTTTAGTATACCGTTCGTCTCAGAAACGTTTTCTGAGTCGATTTAATGATGTCCATCCGTCTGTCTGTCCGACTGGCTGTCCATGTAAACGTTGTGAACACTTTACAGGTTGCAATTTTTGAGATATCTCGATGAAATTAGGTACATGTTATTATTTTGGATGAAGCCTATTTCATTTGGCCACATTCGGTCCAATATTTCGGATACCTCCCATACAAATGTCCTCCCTTAATGAGGTTTTTAGCTCATAAAAGTCCTAAATATATAAAGCGATTTTAACGAAATTTGGCAAAAAGGTGTTATAATATTCTTAAACGATTATGCGAGGGTCAGTTCTTACTTGACCAGAAGGACATATCTAAATCGATTCAGATTTTGAGTTGATTTACTTTAAAGGGTCTTATATGATTGCTTCTTGGGCTTGCAAACGGAATGATAAACTTAATATACCCTCATGACCACCGATGATGGAGGGTATGAACATTTTTAATTTATGCATCAAACGTACAATTAATTTCTTTTTCGGTCTCACTTCTTCTATAGAAAAATGAAAATTTTCATGTACAAATTTCGTAATTTTGTGCAAATATACGATCATGTGCCACCTCTTTCATTTACATACGATCAGTATTATTTACTTATAAATTTAGTAAACATATTGGACTTAATATGTATTCAGTCAAGTAATATTTTCTCAAAAAAAAATCATAAAGTCCCAAATGTTTTCCCCATTTCACACAATATTATTTAATTGTTTTAAAAATAGAAAACGTTTACATTTAAATCACATAAAATTGTCATAACATAAAATTCACCATAAAGATTCTCTCTCTCTCTCCCTCTCTCTTTCACTACTTATGATCAGGTAAAACGATCATATTAAACATTTTCCTTAAACCTACCGAAAAAAAATATCACTTTCCCCTTCTTCGACGTCATTAAACAATACGATTCAATTAAAAATTTAATTGCAAACATGAAATTAATCAAAATTAACGATCGTAATTAAATCACAACAAAACAACATTAAATGACATAAATTAAATTAATTTTTAAATTTAATTTTTGCTAAAAAATACAGAAAAACGAAAAACATAATTAAATTATTAAAATTATTATAATAAATGTCAACAATAAAGTTCTTTTTTAGTGTACAACAACAACAGCGAACAGCGAAAAATACACGATCATAAATTTAGAAAAAAGTGAAATTCTCTGTTTCACTACTTTTTTTTACATTTAAATGAAGAAAAAAATATGCGTATGAAGAAGAAAAATAAGTGTTAACGAAATAACAATAAAAATATGACGAAAATTTCAGAGAAGAAAATGAAAAATAATGTACAAAAAAATGTACATAAAGTGTAAACAATTAATAAAACATACATCATTATCATAATGAAAACTGAACTTAATAATGAAGTTGAAGCAGTTATCGAAATTGTAGTGAGAAATATGGGTCTGTATGCTCATTGACAAGTTCCTGTAATTTAAATGCAAATAAAAACAAGTAAGAATGTTTTGATTCGGCTGTGCCGAGTCTTAAATACCCTCCACCACTAATGTTAGCATGAGTTGAAGATATTGTATTATGGCCCGATATTCATAAAATAAGTAACATATATTTAAAATAGTTAGAGCAATAAGTATACCGATATTCTCCAAGAAAGTTAGACATATTCAAGACAGTTAGAAAAATTATAATTGTGGCGAATTGGAAAGCTCAAAACGGTTTTCAGGCAACGGGCCATATATGGGAGTTATAGCAAAATATGAACCGACTTTGATCAAATTAAAAATATATATTCAAGATACTTAGAAAAATGATTGTGCCAAATTTCAATAGAATTTATCTTTATATAATAGTTTTATAAGCTTAAACCAGTTATCCGGGAAAGGGCCTTATATGGTAGCTACATGGACCAAATAATTAACATGTATTTAAGATGTTTAGAGAATCAATTGTCCCAAATTTCAATACAATTAGTTCATATTTAAGCATTTTTCAAGCTATTAACCATATTCCGGGAAGGAACCTCATATGGGAGCTGGGTCAAATAATTACCTAGCACAATGTAGCTTTTTTGGGTTTATTGTTGTATCAAAGTAAATACAAGTGACACACAGAGTTTAAGGTGAATCAAAATTTTGCAATATTTTAGCCTATAACTCCTTTTGCTATTGACCCGGTTTTGATGATTTTTTTGTACGATGATGAAGTCCATATCATTGTAAATTAAAGTAAAAAAAATTGTTCAAATCCAATTACTTTGTGTCGAAAAATTTAGAAAAGTTCTTCTTTGGAATTTTGAGGTTGTCTCAGATATCGGACTATAACATTTTTGCTTTGTTTAGGACAACAGCAAACGAAGTGCTCCAATATCATTAAATTCGCAAAATTATTCTAGGCTTGATAATGTTTCCGACAGACGGACATAGCCCATTATATACACTTTATGAGATCTCAGGTGATTCCTTATTAACTTTACACACGGAATGACAAAGTTAATATACCCTCATCACCAAATGTGGTGGTGTAGGGTACAATTAACAATTCGTATATACAAATATTGAAAACAACAATAATTGTAGAAGAAAAATGATAAACAACAAGAACAACAATGAAGTTGTTTCAATTTTAATACAAAATCCCGAAAATTTTCATGTGTTAATGTTTGTGTGTTCATATTTCATTATTCATATATTTTGGACTACAAAAACACTAATTGAGGCATGTGCTTCTTGTTGTACTTGTTGTTTGTTAACGTTACCACTAATTTCCGACCTACGAACACACTAAACTATTAAATTGTAAATGAACGAGAAGTATTTAGTAGCAGTAACAGAGTCTTGAGATTTTAGTAACATTGTTTATTTGCTACACTGAGAAAAATGGGGAGTGCAAATACATATTTTAGGTTAGCAACTTTTTTGTAATGCTATCATCAACAACATGAATATTTTCCGTAGAACAGATTATACTATATTCCATGATCAGTCCAGAGCCACAACATTTTTTATTGGAGGAATCGCCAGATCAGTTGAAATAACCATAGAATCAGTCAAGCACCAAACATCCAAACACAATGTGATAATGTTGAGGACTATTTTGCTGACTATTTATCTTGTCCCAAAGCTGAGAAAATGATATGTTTTTGACTCAATTAATAATTTCTGTAAGATCTCCAGAAATGTTTGTATGATTTGAATGTTAACCGAGGTTTCGAAATCTACTTCATATATGGAATGGAATTTCAGTTGAAGATGTAATAAACTAAACTCCAAAAGAATATTGAGATATGTAGCATTCCGGGAGAGCATTTGTATTTGAACCGAATGAAAGGATTCGTACTTGGACTAAAATAGTAAAATGCAACAAATTTAAATCAACTCAGAAATTGATTCTGGATCGATAGATAAAATTTCCCTTATACTCTTGTATGTTACAAACATCAGCTACAAATTGAGAATATTCAGTTTAAAGTGATATAAAATGTAATGGAGTTGCCAACGTATACTACTACAATCCAAAATATCTGATAGGACACAATTGAGATATAAACATGCCACACAAACTCTCTATTATTTTAAAAAAATTTTGTTTTAGTGATCACAATTTAATCATTGCATTTCAAGATTCCCTTTCAAGTATCTCTAATTTTTCTTAATGTGTATTACGTGGTGGTAACTCTCCACCTGTGGTATAGGGTATATTAACTTTGTCATTCCGTGTTTAATGCCAAGAAGGAATCATCTCAGACTCCATAATGTATATATTCTTGCATCCTAAGAAAATCTGTGTCGATTTAGCTATGACCGTCTGTCTGTTGTTGGCTCGCTCATATTCACAAAAATTGACAGAGCTCAATGAAATTTGGTCCAAGTATTCACTATAGTTCTGAGTAGTTTCATATTTACAACCAGCAAAATCGGCTCAGTATTGTAAAAGATATAGACCGATATCTAATGCAACCTCTAAGTTCGAGCGATGGACCTCGTAAAGTCATTAAATTGCAATGAAATTTTGCCATAATATTTAGTTATGTGAACTTTAAATTTCCAAAAATTATCAAATCGGTTCAGTAGAAAATAGTTATACCAAAAAATATGAAATTTATGACTCATTAAGTGTTTCTGTGTCATATTTAAAAAAAAGCATTTGTGGTGGAGGGTACTGAAAATTCGTCATAGCCGAATATAGCATTCTTACATGTTCTTCTTCTTTTTGTAGTCATAAAAGAAATGGAAATCACTTACTCTTCTACACTAATATTTAAACGATATATTAACTTACTTATTATGGCTAATAAGTATAAATGTCCGACCATTTAACCGTCCCTCCATTAGACCATAACTTCATATCAATATATTTCTATATATTTAAATGTTTGTGCACGCGTGTGTGTGTGTGTTAATGTTTATTTATTTGTGTTGGTAAAAGCGGTAGTAACTTTTTAGCACTTTGCTCGATATTTTAAACACGATTTTAACTCATTTCTCTGATTTAGTTGTTTTCATTAAACATTTTTAGCTCAACACACACGAGGAGAGTAAAAACTAAACCAAACGAAAAAAGAAAAATAAAAAGAAGAAGAAGAATGTATGTATGCAGTAGCAAAAGTAGAAGACTCGACCAAAAATGAACAACAACAAATTAAACTAAACTTGAAAATGTGTAACACTTTTTTTGTTGTGTGAAATTTATAGTTGTTGTTTTTTTTGCTTTTTATTTTGAAAAAAAAATAATATTTTTTCATTTCTTCAATAAGAAATTAAAACAAAATTTCTTTTTAACAATGAACACAATTCATATATCGTTGTCATTTAAAGCGCGCAGTCGCAACGTTACGGACGAAAGGAATTTATTTATTTAATAATTGCAAACGGCACATACGCACACACACGCACACACACATACATAAACTTCTTTTCTTTTATTATTTAACTACCGGATAATTATTTTATGATTAAAAACGTTTGAAAAAGGATTAACGGCAACAAAAAAGGAAATTTAAATTCGCGTTAAAATAATAAACGGAAATGAAAAAATATCGTTATGGTTTATACGCCCTGTTACTATTTGGATTATTTTACTTTTCAGAAGGTATTAAAGAAAAAATGGATATAAAATTATTGAAACTGAAGGAAAAGAAACAAATGTAATAAAAAAGTGTAATAAAAAATCAAAAGATTATTAAAAATTTATATATATTTTTTTAAATCAAATATTTTTAATTATAAAAAAGAGACTGTGTTGGAATTATATAAAAAACTTTGCGCAAAACAAACAAAAAAAATATCAAAAGATACGAGGATCGTGTGTTAAATATTTTAGGGAATAAAATATAACAATTAACAAGTAAGAAATTATATTCGGTTTAGCCCGACTATTTAATATTCTACACATTGTTGGTTGTATGTGGTAGCTGCTCAAAAATTAATAAACTACCCTCGTATGAAGTATTTTTTTAATTTACTCTTAAGTGTAGAGTGTATTATACTGGTACTGTGATTACTGCGTTACATGGGAGCTTGAAGAAATTATGGACCGACCCTCGTAAAATTTCGCATAATAATTTTTACTTATATTTGTCAGTACCAACGTATTTGTGAGATTTAAGCCCTTTAAAGTGATATTTGAAAGGGTGTTGTATGGGACTTATGAGAAATAATAGATTGATCCCCATATAATTTGGCACATCGTTTTAGAATATTATAAAACTAATTACAAAAAATTGCTTCATATTAAGGACTTTTGTGACCTTAAATACTCAATCCGCAATGAATATTTCTATGGGGGCTAAATAAAATAATGGACCCGTCATAAATTTAAATAGGAATCGTCCTTGGGGCAAAATAATGTTAAAATAAAATAATAAAATATTTTTTTTGTGCGTCACAGACTTAAGCACAAACGCATTATACCCCAATCACCTACTTCGAATCGTCCATACACAAAACAGGTAACACTCTCTCTAACACAAATAAAGATCAGATGAGAATGTGATTCTTACGAATTTTGTATACTGTCAATAACACAGTTCTTAAGATATTTTATAATGAATATATCCGATTTTATTTTATTTTAAAACTTCATTTAAAGTTCGTTCTTCAATGGTTTTTTGTTTAAATATTTTCTAGAACAAAAAACAGAACGACAGAAATCGTGTTGAATCACCTGAGACCAAAAGGGAATTCAAAACGAAGTAAATGCTCTAAACATTTAGCTGGAATTTAAAGAGCAAAAGACTATTTCAACATGGATCTCTATCTTATTTTATAAACCGATTTCTCGTTTTGATATCATCGAACAAATATTTTGTATAATCAAGTCGTTAATGGTATACGGATTATTCTTATACCAGAAGCTTCGAAATTCCCAATTTGATATCGCCACAAAAAATCGAGGCGAGGCGAGAACTCTAAATTCTTAACTTCTAAAAAATATTATAATTTTAGAAGAAGAATGGTTTGGTTTACAAGGATTCAAACTTTCTATCTATTGTTTGTTTTACATAGTTTTTGATCTCTTCAAAGATTAAAAACATCATCTTCGGTATAGGTCCCCTCTCTTCATCTAACTCGATTTCAACAACTCATAATACAAAATATCCTTCCAATCACACTAAATACAGAACATTAGTTTGGAGTAATTAATATGCTTCGTCTTTATATTGGCTGTCGAATGTCGGTTTCAATAATGTGGCCATTGCTCTGCTTTGAATGTTCCCAAATGGCTTTAATCGACGTCCAATAATAATGAAAGTTCTTTTTGTTTTCATTTCGTATGCGATCAAATTGTTTTCTTTAAAGGTTTTACAGCACACAGTCAAGCTTTGTTATAATGGAAGATTATATTCTCGATTGAACAAATATATAATCGTTTTTATTACTTTCTTCAAACGAATACATTGTTTTCGATACAGGTCCCCTCTGACTTTCTGATTTCAACAAAATACAGAACATAACTTTACCGTTATTGATATTTGGCCTAATTATAAGGCTCTCGGTTTTAAATTGTTTTTGACTGGTCTTACAACATAAATGAAGAATATGGACCCGACTGACCGAATTTTTTTGATTGTCTTTTTCTTGATTACTTTCTTCAAACGAATAATTTGTCTTCGTTACAGATTCCCTCTGATCCTCTGACTCGATTTCAATATTTTTTAACACAAAACATCCTTCCAATTCCACCAAATTCAAAACATTACTTTGACAGAATTAATATTCGGCTTCGACGTCAATTTGGCTGCTTAGAAGGATTTTAACGGCTCTCAGTTTCAATTCATATGTGATCCAATTGTCCTGCTTTTGAATGTTTCCAAATGGTTTTAATCGACGTACAATAGTAATGAAACAATCATCGTTTAGTAACTCTTCTAATTTTTCATCTTCAAAGGTCTGACTAGTCCTTTCCTTGTTTCCATATCACCACCAAATCATAGTCCAAGATTTTTGAGTTGGTACCTGCAGACCGAAAGCTTCTTCTTAAAATAAATAACTTTCAGCATCCGTTTCCTTCGAATAGAAGAAACTTATCTGAGATCAAAGAAATACGAAAACTAGAAGAGGAGTTAGAAGAAATGTTACAGACCATAAAACACAAACAGATTTAAGCGAACATTCTAGTAATGTAGATCGAAAATTAAAAGCTCATTGGCAACGTTCTTCTCAATTTACTTAAAAATCATCGCTTAGTAAATCTTTTAAATCTTCATCTTCAATGTTGGACCAATCCTAACCATTTTGCCCATATTGATACATGTTCACCGAAAGCTTCTACCATCAATCGTTATCGATTGTTTATCAAAAATTTTCCACAGAACATCGTTATTGATTAACAACAAATATTTTTCTAATATTTTAAATAACTTATCACACCAACCACGTAAATACATAAATACTTGTACTTTCTTTTAAATCACACAATATGATCTTTTTTTAAATAAAGTGTTACTTTTTTGGGAAAATAAATAAAATCATTTCATATACAAGTGTACGTTTAATAATAATGACGAATTTAGGTGAATTATACAAATAAATGAGAACTTAAATAAAAAACATTTCACTCAGGATGATTGTTATGCAAATTATATGAAAATAAATAAAACGTTAAAATTTTTGAAGTCATGAAATCGCTAAATACACTGTTAGTTGTTCCAAATTCCATTAGGAATTTTTAATGTACCTTCGAAATTCACTTTCTTAAAAACTGTGAATAATTTATGAGAGAAATTATATGGGAATAAATCTGCTTGTCCGAAAGGTTCCAGATTTCGGACATAGAAAGCTGAAATATAGACAGAGTCCAATATCTTTGTAAGCAAATGAGATACTATGTCCAAGAACAATGCTTTTGTAAAAGACTATTAGATTCAACTAAATGAATGTCTTCAAAGTTATAGTTATATAAGATATAACGAATCCGCGATTTAAATTCGGACTCTATATACCGTTATGTTTATACGGTCTCCAGCCAAAATAAAAACTTACCGATAAAATACGAATTTCATTGAAATTAGAAATACTTTTCGGATGTAATGGATTTATTTGCGATTAATTTTTTAAGTGAAAGAATGTGCGGTTCAAGATCCAGATAATTTGTCGGATATTCTGTCACATTTATTCGACATTAATTTAGACACTAAAATAGTTTTGATTACTTTATTTTATCCCTTTCAAGGAAAGGTTCTTTTCTGTAGCATTTGACCGATTTTTATTGGATTTATTAAAATTCTTCGCAATAGAAATGCAGACGGCCCACTTTTAAACTCTATTTGTAAATCCTGTCACGACATTGTTCTCTGAGTTACAAAAATAAATAATTTTTTTGGAGAAACAATTTCACATCAAAAATTCCAGAAAATAATATAATAATTCGCTTTTGGTCCATTGCAATAATTTACCAATATAGTCCAACCGAAATGCATGATATGCGTAAAGGTTATTTGAATCACTTAAACCTTTTAATAGAGTGAATTCGAATCTATAACCATAATTAGTATCAGTTGTGTTTGACGGTTAGGCGGACAAGTCAGTATTTCTATAAAACGTTCATTTCCGGAAGTCATTCCAATTTTTTGTTTTTTCACTTTGTTAGATCACTAGATATGAACATTTTATTAAATCAATATATGCTACTTTTTTATTTCATTTCAAACTCTAGGTAAACCATGTCCAGAGCGGACGAGGCCTCACAAAACCCGTTGTGATGCCTACTACAAATGTACCGAATTAACACCCGATAAACATGTCTGGGTACCAACTCGCTGCGAAGAGGGACTTATCTATGAGCACAGTCTAACTGTATGTGTATTGCCAGCTGACGATTGGGAATGTACGATGGGCGATCATAAAACGAATACAGACGCAACAAAACAAAACAATGAACAAAACCAAAGAAATCCGACCAGCCCCAAAGATGCCGATATCTACATAATATCGAATGCTGAAGATGACGATGAAAATAGTTTAAATAGTAAATTTGACGACGATGGTAAAGTGGAAATAATTGTGGGACCAGATATAAATGGAGAGGATAGAGGTGAGGTTGCAAATGATGCGCTGTATGAAGGTAGTGGTAATGGTGGGGAATTGGTTGAATTGGATGGTTTTATGCCAGCACAAAATCGTGAAGCAGAAGATGATGATACGCCAGATTTAAAACTCGATGAAGAAATGGATAAGAATGAGAAAATGAAAAATGAAGTACAAAAACTAGAACAAAAGGAGGAATTAGAAGAAATGTTTCAGACCATAAAAACAAAAGCAGAATTGGGACAACCGTCCAGTAATATAGATCCCAAATTAACAGCTCATTTACAAAGACTCTCACAGCTTATAGATGGTTTAAAGCAAACCTATCAAACACCAGAAGCGAAACCCCATGATGATCAATCTCTGAGACCAGATCAATTGAATGCTTTTTTGGCACATTTTAATATTAAAAATAAATTTGATAGCTTAGATCCAAATGAAGGTCTGACGAATGGAGGCAGTAGCGGTAGTATAAGAGCTACAACTGTTCCCACTACAGCTAAACCAAATCGAACTGTACTTTATAAACAACAACAGGAATTTGCAACAAAACTGAATCCTGAGACCAAAGTTGTGTTAACAAATATGTTGCCAAATCGTTATGGTTCCAACAATCAGGATAACGGTAACTCAGGTGGAGGAGGATATACAAATTCTCAAATTGTTGTCAATCGTCCAGAGGGTTCTGTACTCTTTAGTTTACCTCCTGAACATCATTTCACAGAACATCCTGAATATTCCCCGGACAATGCACCTAAAATTTCTGAAGAAACATTAAAAACAGTATTGGAATTATCGAAACAAATGATAGCTCAACAAAATATGCCTAAAGTTATACCAAATCCCACATATTTTGCATCACCCATTATGCAACCCATTTTGCTAACACCCCATGTTGATAGTCCCTTTTCTACAAATTATAACAGTTTAGATTTCTCGAATCAGTTTAATAACGGGGTTTACAATCAAAACCATAAATACAAAAAACCGGGCAAGAGACCTCACCACAATGGATATAATGGAAATGATAATGATTATGGAAGCAGTAGTGGTAGTAGCAATAGTTATGGTAACGATAAACCAGCTACCACAATAATTCACAATAATGTTATCCCAGTGCATTTATCGACCACAAATTCGGGAGAGAAAGAAGTCTTAGATAGTTATGGTCAAAGTTTGGGTTTATATCCACCAGTACACGAGGAAAGACCGGACACAAATACCGACTATCACAGTAATTCCAATATCAATAATGGTTACTCATCAGGATATCAAGGTAATGACTATTCAGTATCATCCACCAAAAGACCTACATTTCTAAGTATTTCCACGACTTCCAGTACATATGAAACCACGCCCAGACCATTTAAATACCAACCTACGGCTAGTACCATAAATCAATTCTTCACACCTAGTGAACATTTGGGAGAACATAATGTGAACAATGTCTTTCCATCGGTGGATAACTTTGGCAGTATACCTCGGCCCATCAAGGGCAAAAGACCAAATTTACAAATGTATAAACCCCCTCAGGAGAATATAAACAATGAGGATGGTTATGGTAATATGAATCACCTATTTCCACAAATCGACAGCCACAAAGTGCATGTAAGACCAAACTCTCAAAATTTTGAAAGTTTGGAACATGATAATGATGAAATTATGAATAATTATCAAGACGACAATAATGAGGAAGAATCTCAATTAATCACCTATACATATGGCAGTAAGAAAAAACCTTTACAACAAAATCAATTCTCTAGCTATAGTGACTCGGGTCCACAATCTTCTCTTAATAGTGTTTTTAGTACCAATAATCCTTATTTGGCGAGACCACAAACAAATACCCATAGCTCTATAGCATCCACAAATTCGTACTTTTCATCTGGCAAAAATAAATATACACCGATTAGTTCGCCCATATCCTCAGCCTATACTGATGGTACACAACTGGTAAATGTGGGTGGAAATTTTATAAGTTTTGAGGTGTTTCAAAATTCCATACTCCCACTAGTTGGCAACAATCCTGCGAGTCTTACCTCCTCCCTCAGAAATGTTGAAGTAATCACTTGTGCAGCTGGTGTAAGACAACCCAATACTACCGATTGTACCCGTTATTATGTGTGCAGTAAAAAGGATGGTAAAGTTTTATCTTACTCCTGTCCTCCCTATACCGCCTTTAATGCTGATGCTCGCATATGTGATGCCAAAACGTATGCTTTATGTAGCCCGGATGCGATTGTACCCACATTTTCAGTCTCCGAAAATAAACGCATACAAATGGAGACCTTAAAAGCCCTACAGGAGGCCAAACGTAGACAAATGTTACAACAACAGCAGCAACAACAACAAGCTATTAAAGCCCAAAATCTAGCTAATCTCCTGCAACAATATAGCAGCCCCACCTCTTCATCCCCCTTTAGCACTGCACTAACATCAATTTCATCACCAGGACAAGATAGTTCTGAACAAAATATGCTTAACTCTTATATGCAACAAGCTGCCTCAATGTCTCAAACTTTTGGTACCACACCGAGACCCCAACTCACCACGCCCACGGTTAAGAAACGTAAATATTATTGTAAGGAGGGTGATAAAATCGCCGATCAAACATCCATATATAATTATTTTGTTTGTTACAAAAATGCCCAGGGTCAAATGAAGGGCCATAAAATGACCTGTTCGAAGGGTTTATTATTTTGTCCGAATTCCACTATGTGTACCTTGCCATCGAAATGTTCGTAATTTATTGACTTTAGACTTTAGTTATTTATAAGTTAATTTAAGTTAACAGTATTTGCTAATATTAATTAGTCTTGTGTCTAAAAACAATTGGACTCAATCAGGGGTTTATTAAATACGATTTGTTTTATAAACCTTTAGATAAATATTGGTTTTAGATTAAAGCATAAGGCTTTTTAGGATATAAATTAAGCCAAAATATTAGAAAAATTTTAATTAATTAAGAATTTAAATTATGAAAAATAAAGAAAAATAATTTATATTTTTATTTAATTTAAGAATTAAAAATAAATTATTGTTTATGACGAAAAAAACTAAGTTAAAAAGCAACGCCCGTGTTTTTTTTTTTTTTTTTTTCAATTTTTTTAATTATGGCCGGACATAATGGGACAATTGAGGGGAAGGAAAATACAGTTTTGTTTGAAACCTGACCATTTCTGCCACTAAGTACTAATAGTCTTCTTGTTTTTAAATAACTATTGAGATCGAAACAAAACCCAACTTGGTTCTACAAAAACTTTCCCATGATGTTTCTTAAGCCCAAAAATAGGAAGTATTTTCAAATTAGATCCAAAACATGCGGAAGAAAAGCAGCCCGGTTAGTTTAGTGCTCGAACTATTTGATACGTAAAGTTTGAAGGCTCAAAAAGTTCATCACAGGAAGACTTCTAAAAATTTAGATGACGAAATAAATGTTCTAGCAGATTTTCGTAACTTCCTGGACAGAAATTTTAAGTTGTTGATGCTCGAAGGAATGTTAAAGAAAAGCTTAAATTAGATTAATTTTTCTAGTCCCATATCTCCGATATTTAATGTGTTAAGGGTCAAAAGCAAAGTATCAAATGAAAGCCTGATGTGTTTCACCGTTACATGGATGGCTTTTTGAAATATTCTTACTTTTGTAAAAAAAGTTATGGTAAAAAATTACAAAAATTACTTATGTATGTGTTAATAATATGATACCTTTCATACATCATTGGAAAATTTTCACCAAGAGCTCTCTCATGATACCGATATTTGTTATATTTAGTATTAAACGAGAAAAATTAATTTGAAAGTCGAAATTTGGGACGCTATATAAAATTATCAAAGTGCGGAACAATATTTATGTTACTTAATTTTACCCCAAAAAATTAAAATATTAGTTTTGTCTAAAAACATTAACCCACTGTCACTTAACTATCATAATTTTAAAAACAACTCTGTTTATTTAAGTCACAAACCATTTATGTCAACAGCTGAGCTGATGACACATCAACATTCTCTCACTTTCTGTCACTTTGTTACAAAAAAAAATAATTTTTTGTTTATCAGAAGTTAAAAAGAAAATACGGAAAATTTTTCAATATTTTCAAAATAATTCCAACAAAATTGTGCCTAAAAATATCCATAAAAAATGGCACATGCAGAAACGAATCTCCCGGAACAGTTGGACAATGAAGAAGTACGAGAAATATTAAAAAATACCACAGATTTGCGTCAATATTCACGTCAGATTGAAAAGGAATTCAAGGAAGTAGAAAACAAATCAATAGAAGATTACATTAAGGAATCCCAAAACATTGCAGCTCTGCACAATCAAATTGGTGAATGTGATGATGTGTTGGAACGTATGGAAAATATGTTAATGAGCTTCCAAAGTGTACTCAGTAACATAAGTACGGAAATTACCCAGTTACAAAAGAAATCAGTGGCCATGTCTGTACAATTAACTAATAGACAATCGGTTAAGGCACAATTATCACAATTCATTGAAGATATGGCTGTTTCGGAAGAAATGATAATGTCCATAATGGAGACACCCGTCACAGAGAAAGAATTTGAAAAACAATTGAATATTTTAAATCATAAATTATCTTTAGTTAAGGAATTAAGTTTTAAAGATTCTAAATCTACCGCCGATGTAGCAGATGTTTTGCATAAGTTGAGATTAAAAGCCATGTCAAAAATACGTCAGTATATGCTGGAACAAATCTATAAGTTTCGCAAACCCATGACAAATTATCAAATACCACAAAATGCCATGTTAAAACATAAATTCTTTTTCGAATTCATACTCTCGAATGAACGACAAGTGGCACAGGAAATATGTAATGAATATATAGATACTATGAGTAAAATTTATTATAGTTATTTTAAGGTGAGTTTCACAGATTTTATTGTACATTTACTGTTTGATTTTAAGTTTTTTGTTTTCATTTCAGAGTTATTCTTCCCGATTGTCTAGTTTGAAATTTGAAGAGTCCTGTACTAAAGATGACTTAATGGGAATTGAGGATAATGTATCGAAAGGTTTATTTGCCAAAACTACAAGTTTAAAGAATAAAAGTACAATATTTACAATTGGCAAAAGAGGAGAAATATTAAATCAACAACTGGAAGCTCCCATTATTGTACCACATGCTCAAATGAAAAATAGAGTAAGAAAACTTTTATTATTATGAATATTTTTTTAACCTACACCATCACTATAATATATATCGAAGGAAGACTTAAAAACTTATGAAACTCACAAGACACTCTTTATGGCCATTAAGTATATTGTAAGAAAGTGTTAAAGACTTTTGGGCTTGCTTATGTTCTCAGTCATAAAATAAGTACAAAAGAGTAAATAAAATTCAATGAGCACAACATCCTTATCGCAAGTAGTAATATATCGCAGGAAGACAGTTAGTGGCCATCTATGCCCTTATTTTGTATCGAGAGATATTAAAAGGACAAGTCGGAAGAAAAGTAAAGTGAATAGTGGAATCACTTCTTACACTGCCTGGGCATTATATAATTGTGCAGATGTTTAAAATGGATTTTCCCCAACCTCCATTAAAATAAATACAATAAATTTTGGATCGTAACAAACTTTTATCTAGAACAGGGCAAACTTACACTATTATACATTGAATGAATGCTCGCACTGCTCAAATTGATAAGAGACCAGCAGGTGTTTATAGCGGTCGTATGAAGAGGGTAGCATTTGAAATCTGATATAACCGCATGTCTGGAAATCTGTAGTTTGGTAGTGTGCATCATCACCATTCGAAAAAGATTCTGATCAATACTGTTTAGTTTTTTAATTGAATAAGAAAAGAAATTTTGAACCCATAACTTCGTCCATCGATCTCACTGTTTTAAATTATAAAGCTCTTTTTGGATTTGTGGGAAGAATATCGACAGATTCCCAAAAATGTTGCTAAAACACACGTTTCATCAACCGCAATGCAGCAAGAAAACTTTTTTGGAAAATTTTACTTTAACTTCTGTTTTTGGCCTTTAAATTTTTAGCATCGTTCTGTTGGTGGCGTTTTTAGCTTTTTGTGTTTTTAAACCTTCATTAGCCTTAAGTTTTCGTACCAAACAGTTCGAGCTCTGAGCATTTAAAAATGTTTATATTTTTTGGCTTAGGAAAGATCATGTAGATCATTTTTTCTTCATGAACCAGGTTTTCTATCAACGGACAAGTTCTCTCAGTATTTTTTAATAACATTGGAAACCTTTGAATGCTTGGCCAATTTTATAAAAGAGCAAATTGGGTCTTGTTGAAAATATTTAATAATTTTAGAACGAACTTTTTTCTAGTCATCCGTTTTAATCAGATTTCAAGCAGATTTACATAATAACTATATCAATCGGAAGTTTTTTCTCCAAGAACCGGAAACCAGATACAGCCAAACTGTTACAACAACAAAACGTCCTTACCCTTTGGTGTTGATTCTATGTTGCTCGATATACTTAAAATTAATTATAGCACTTTTTTATCCGTTACAAACGTTTACACAAACGTGTAATATCTGTTGACGTGTAGGGTATAACAAGAAATAATTAATTACTTTTATAGTTATATGTATCAGTGTAATTTTCATATGGTTTTTATTAAAAGGATATTATTACGCCTAAATAAACTTTCATTCGTTTAGAGGAAACTCCCTTATTTTTGTTATATTTCTCCCATTTGATTGTTCTAAATATAAAATGCAATTTAGAATGAATGATGAATGTTCTAAAAATTGTTACTAATGACATACAAGCAATTTATAGACAAATAATATATATGTCACCTTCATCAAAGTAATAAAAACAAACGTTTCGTACAAACAAACGTATTCAGCATGAGACTGCAAGTTCTTAATACACAGCACTACTCTGCTAAAGCAATCAAAACAATTAAATATATGAGTCATTGTCATCTTCTCATAATAAAAAGAAAAACCACACACATCAAGTTGTAGATGAATATATTTTAAAAATTATGGGCCGACCTTCGTTATATTTCGTACATCGATTTTTGCATACATTTGTCTTGATTTGACCAATTCCTTTTACGATAACCACGTATATGAGAAATTTATGCCATTCATAGTGATATTTGGAAGATGGATTGTATGAAAATAATGAACCGACCCTCGAGAAACATTTATATGGGGAGAGGGGGGCAATTTACGAAACGTTCTAAGGCCAAAATAATGACATATGTGAAATTTCATTTAGATATATTTAAAACTGCGGCCTGCATTTTGTTCACAAGCCTGCCAGACGGGCAAACATCGTTACATCGATTCAGAAAGTAATCCTGAGTAAAGTTTAAAGTGGTGGTAGCACAATTTTGCCCGTTATAATTTTTGCACAAAAGCATAATACTCCAACCACCTATGGTGGTGTAGGGTATCAAAATTAACAATTTTATTCAAGAAGTTTTTTTTTCTTTTTGAATATGAATAATTTTAATTCGACTTCCTTTTTCTTGCAGTACACTTTTGAGGCATTATTCCGCTCCGAACAATATGCTTTAGTAGACAATGCCTGCCGTGAATATTTATTTGTAACTGAATTCTTTATGGTACGCGGTGCTCAGGCCCAAGATCTCTTTAATCAAATATTAGGCAAAACTTTAACTCTTATGATTGTAAGTTTTTCGTTATAATTTTCTTTAAATTGAAAATTTTTAATAATTTCTTTCTAAAAAAATTAGAAAAATTTGGAAACTAGCATACAGGATTGCTATGATACTATAGCCATGTTTTTATGCATACAATTAATATTCCGCTATCAGTTAATGTGTCATAAAAGATGTGTACCCGCTTTGGATAAGTATGTTTATATCTACAATTATTTATCTCACCATTTAATGAATTATTTTTCTAGATATTGGGATTCTTTACAAACGGTATTTTGGCCACGTTTTGAACATGTATTTCGTTTGAATATACAAAGTATAAGAGATTGTGATCCTACAAAATTTAATAAAGAATTAGGACCACATTATGTAAGTTTTTCATAAACTGCCTAAAAAAATAAGAGAAAATAATTTTATTTCATGTTTTAGATTACAAGACGTTATGCTGAATTTTCAGCCGCCATAGTGGGCATCTCTGAACATTTCCCCAATGAATTGGTGAGTCGTCTGCTATTGGAATTACAAAACGAAGTGGAATGTTTTATATTACGAATGGCTGCTATATTCTCAACACGCAAAGAACAACTTATTTATCTTATCAATAATTACGATTTAGTTTTGGGTATTTTAATGGAACATACACGTGATAATTCCAAAGAAGCTGAAGCATTTCGTGAACAACTTAATGCTCGCAGTGCTGAATATGTAGAGGAAATATTGGCACCTCATTTTGGTGGCATTATACAATTTGTCAAAGAATGTGAACCGTATTATGAAAAAGAACAATTGGAAGAATTACGCAAACAAGAGCGCAGAAGTTTAGCTTTAGTGGCTAGTTTTTCGGCAAATTGGAAAAAATCTTTAGAGGAACTAAATCGTGAAGTATTACTATCATTCCCCTCGTTATTAACCGGTTCACAATTATTACAATTGGCTTTAGCCAGTCTAGTGCAATACTATCATAGATTTCATAAACTCTTAACACCCAATGCCCGTGCCCAGTTGACCAATATACATGTGGTTATGGTTGAAATGAAGAAATATAAATGTAATTATTGAGTATAAAATATGATTGCTTGTTGAAATACAGTAGTAAATAATTATATTTCCATTAGTGTTTAGTATTATAATGTATGATAAATTAGAACGATTATTTAAATTAAGAATAAACACAATTTACAAATTTATAACTTCGTATATATTGGTTTTACAACATTTTGAACTGTAATCAAGGAAACTTATATGTTTTTGTTTAATCCTCATCTTCAAACATCATTTCGACCAAATCCTTATTGGAACAACGTTCACCATCCAAACGTTGAGGGGATTTCCAGCGTAATAATGTAGGCAAGAAGACCAAATGTGTATTAGGATCTTTACGGAAGGGACAATTTAAGTCTTTCCAGCTGTAATAAAAATACAGATGTTACCTTCAATACTAACACAAAAGATGCTTTAGATCGAAATGCGCTACAATTTCCGCGGTTTCAAATTTTCGTATGAAGGTCTTGTTATGAGTCCGCCCCCCACTGCAGTCAATGATCAAAATTTGCCGCGATCTAGAAGTGTGCCAACCCAAAACGCATGTCCTGCATTAGGCTAAGGGCTAAACTTTTTTTTCGTAGCTTTTACAACAACAATGCCCCGATAGATAGGGTAATGAACACTACCATATCAATGACTTCAACTAAGATATCCCTAAGGTTTCAAAAATTACATTATTTCCAAAAAATGTTATAGTCGTTCAACCGCGGCTATGTTATACCCTATGACTGCTACGAAAATTTTATGAATGACTCTCGTATAATTTAATTATCTTTTTTATTCCTAAGTAATTTACAGTACTAACTTTTACTAGAAATTTATACGTTTTAAAAGTGATGTTTTTCTTAAGAGTTATATGGAAGTTAGAAACAATAATGAACCCTCGTGTAATCGCTTTAGAATATCATAGGACTAACTTTCATAAAATTTCGTTAAAATCGCTTTATATTCAAGAATTTTATAGGACAAATCCCTATTGCGGGGGACATCTGTTTGGGACCTTTATGAAATAATGGAATTCCAATAGACGTCGTCCTTGGTCAAAAAAGATAAATACTACATGCCAAATTTCATTAGGATATCTTCAAAAACCTGTATTTTTGAAACAATCTTTACATAGACAGCCAGTCGGACGGACATGGTTAAATTGACTCAGCAAGTTACTCTGAGTAGAACGGTGGCGATAGCACTATTTTTTCTATCTAATACAAATATCTCCTCAGACGCACAATACCCCAACCACCTACGGTTGTGATGGATATAACAACTCATTTAGTGACCACTGTACATTAATCCAAAATTTCCACCACTTTTTCCCCTTAAAAAATAAACTATTTAATTGCTGCACAGTTTTATAACCAGTCATAAATTTCCTCATAGTTGTATTGTAAATAATGATAAAGTAAATAAAATATAATTATTTTAACACTTACTAGGCACGTTCTCCTACATCTACATGTACAAAATGTGATTTTTCTGGAGCCTTGGATAAGGCCTCATGAATTACCGGTTCAGCTAAAAATTGCACAATTTCAATATTTTCAATTGATTAAAACTTCATAAAAATTCTCACCTCTAACGCAGTAAGGACACCAACTTTCTCCATTCTCATTTTTGCCACCGGAAAACAAGACGTGTATTGATTGACCAGAACCTTCTAATTCCTCTACCAATTTGGTGAATTCTTCGTAACCTTTAACGTTGTGTTGTATTACCATTTTTTTATTTTGATTTTCTAACTCTTGTTGTTGTTGCTGCTGTTGTTGAGAGCTTTGTAATGCGCTTAAATAAATTGAACGTTGTGATATTTTAAAAATACCACCAGCAAGTTGCCTTATGGAAATCGTTTTGATATGCTTTTTATGTAAAACTCCGCAAGAAAATAAGTTAAATCAAAAATTCTTTCGTCACTTATTGCTGATTGTGTATGATTGATAATAGAAAAATTCTATTGGGACAAAGTGTTGTCAACTTAACATTTGTATTTTGAAATGCAACTCTGTTGTGTTTGTTGGTGTTGCCAATTATTATTTATTAATTGTGATGGGTTAACCGTAAATTTATTTAAATATTTATTCGAAAAGATAAACAAATAAGAATATTGTAACGAATCCCTATAGCTGAGCTATAAAAATAGTTAACCGACTCTCGTAGAATTCGAAAAAGTAGAAATATTAGTTGTATTACATGTACATAAAAACGAAGTCACTAAGCTTATAGTTTTAATATGTTATAATTAACAAAAAATTTTTATTAGTTTTAATCACTAGTGGTGATTCTCGGAAACCCTTCAATTAATGCTTTAACAGTAATTGCTATCACTTTGCCCAAAAAGGTATTCCATCTCCGTTTAAAATTTTAGCTTCATGCAGATCGGAGGATTTGCCTTTCATGGTAAAAATACCACATTATTGTTCTTATACAACTCAAGGTCTTGGACACCCTTTTGTGCTCTTTAATTCTCTTTTAAAACAAACCCATTGTCTCTCCATAGGCCTTAGCTTCTTGCATTATTGAGGATATGTATTTCATGGTACTAATTTTACATCCAGGGCTTGTAAATCTTGTTTGTGCTCTTCAATCCTCTTTTAAAAAGAACCAATTATCTCTCCATTGGCCTTGGCACATTATTGTTTTTGTAACGCTCAAAGGCTTTTGTTAACCATCGTGACAGAATGCAAAGTCAGGCTAAAAATAAGTGTACACATTATGAAGTCTTGTAAATGGAAGCAACCTTTTTTTGTAAACAGTCATTGATTCGGTATTTATAGAGTCATATTTCTTACTAAACCAAGAATTTTTTAGAAAATTTTGACTGCTTTTTGGGTCCTAATTTTGTTTTTCAAAATTCCCTAGAGCATCAGCAACATAAAATTTTTCACCAGGAAGTTGCTAGAAGTCAGCCGGAACGTAAGTCTCATCATTATTTATGCAGCAAGAAACTTGAATTCAATATTTATGCTCTGTTTTTGTCCTCTAAACTTCCAGCAGCATTTCTATCAGGAACTTTTTGAGCCTTGCATGTTTTTAAACCGGCATTAGTTTTAACTTTACGTAAAAAAAAGTCGAGCACAAAGCTAAACGGACTGCTTTCCTAACGGATGTGTTGAAAGCTCTATTGGAAATGCTTTCTATTTTCTGGCTTAGAAACATCATGTGGACTTCTATCTAAATCACGTTCTCTATCAACGGACATGTTCTTCCGGTACTGTTTAAAACAGATTTTTTAATGCTTGGCCAACTTTTTGTAAGACCCAATTTGGGTTTTGTTAAACAATTTAATAATTTTAGTACGGACTTTCTTGTCACTCTTTTGATCAGATTAAAAGTATATTGATTTGTTTGACATTAAACATAATTACTGACATATTTACAAAGTTAAGTTGATCCAAAAAATCATAATACTTGGGTTAAAAGTATTAATAAAAAAAGGTATGTTAAGACCTTTTCGATTTCACATCTTATATTAGTGATTGTGTGAGGCCTATAGAAAATATGGATCGATCCTGCTAAATTTAAGTTATATAATTTTTAAACACAAAAAATGTGATTTCAAACATTTTTGAGATTTATGCACTTTTTGATATTTTTGAAATATTGGACGAATTTATTATTCTTCTTTACCCTAGAAAATTTCGACTAGTTGAGTATTCATAACATTTACATGACAATAAACTGAACGGATATTGTTAAAACGAAGTGATCCTAAGTCGAACGAACCAGAACTAGATTTTCTCTCTATGGTTTCCGTTTTCTTTCTAATGATACTGCAAAATCGGAGATGGTCAGATTCATATTTAGATTCAATTGCTTTGTTTCAATTTTTATTATAATCCAATTCACTTTTAATTCATATAAAAAATACAAAGGTTATACATAAAAACTATTAAAATAAATGAAGGGTCCAATTAGAATTTTCAATATTACTCTGGATCCAATAAACGTTGACGCACATGCCAACGCAAACGACTATGAGAAGTTTCACCAGGAATTTGTTTGCGAAAATGTTCCCATTCATTTTTGTAATACTGATACAAGGCTACCGGATCAGAATTGGGTTTATTTTGACGTCCCTGAGATACTGAGCGACGAACTTAAAAGAATTTCAATTAATGAAAGAAAATTAAAAAGAAAAATTCAAAGGAAAAAACTTACTTAAAACACTTGAACTGCATTTACTGCGACCACTACGGGCACTAGATGATGGAGCTGGACTATGAGAACGCACTGGTCTTTTAGGTTTATCCAATATAATATCATTAGGACGTGGATCTTGCCATTCTGGTTTTTTCTTTGGCAATTTTTGTACACGTTTTATACAACCAACTGAAGACTGTTCTTTATCACTTTTTGTGGATTTTTTAAGTGTTTTATTTTCGAGTGGTTTATTATTATCGCCTTTCTCAGCTAATAATTTTTGAACTAAAGCCTGAGAATCCAGGGATTTATTAGCATTATAATAGGTAACCGGTTCTCTTGGTAAATTATTAGCTGAATCTTTGGTTACATTAAGTTTCTCTTGTAAATCTTGTGTCAAGCTTTTCAAGGTCTCATTCTTATCTTGAGATTTTTTAGACTGTTGTTGTTGTTGCAGATTTAAAAGTTTTTCTTGCAAAACTTGTGTTACTACATCTTCTATAATTGCTCTTAAAGTGCCCGATTCACAAGCATGTTTTTGTTCTGGGGAGAATTGTGGTAAATCGCAAAGTTTCTCTTTAACAATTTGTTCAACTACAGATTTAATCGGTGTTTTATCTTTAGTGTTTTCAATATTTCCATTAACTCTATCTATTAATTCTTGGGAATATTTCTCTCGTAAAACTTGTGTTATTGTCGCTTCTATGAGTTTTTTAACAGATTTGGAATCGTTTATGGTTTTTTCAATTCTTTGATCTATTTGTTTTTTCGATGGTCGAGGTGTTGGGCTAGTGTCTAATACATCATAAGAAGAAGCAGATGTTTCTCCATTATTTCTTTCACCAAGAATTTTTCGTTTACCCGCTGTTGCTGACTTACTGGTAGATGGTTTGTCAAAGTTTTGAGATTTTCCTTTTTCGGAGACTCTATTGTTGTTTTCTTTATCGATTTTTGCCCGGTAACTGGCAGTTGTTCTTCTGAATAGACTTTCATAATAATCATTTTGTTGTGTATTAACTCCCAGACGTTCTTCATATTTAATTAATTTTCGTAAATCTAAAGAGGAATCAATAAATTATTATTATTTTTTTTATTTTCAAGCACTTTTAGGATTATTTTCGAAAGTTTGTAGATATATTTGGTACAATAAAATATTTATTACTAAAAATATCTGGCTAAAATTATCGGGAATACGGCTCATATTATTCTAAATAAAAACATACCCAAGATTTTACAAAACTCAAAAAAAAAAAAAAAAGAAAAAGATTTACGGGTTCATAGGCAGCTGCAAATTGACACCATACATAAGTATGGCCTATAAAACTTAGCCAAAAGGTCAAAGTCCCTAGTATTTCCCAATGGGCATCTACACAAACCCATGCTTTCTCTTGATACAATACTTTGCCCTCTCTTTGACTGATTTATAGATTATTGAAGGAGCCTTCAATAACATTAATACGACGTCAATTTGTCAAACCCTGTCTAATTTGGGATTAGAAGAGTTTATTATTGAATATGATTGACCGAGAATGGATAATGGCTTAATCATGAGACGTGCTCTAAGAGAAACTCCTCAAGGAGACGTACTATAGCCTTTGCTGTGAAGTTTGATTTCACAATGGTCTACTTTTGGAAATGGACCGTTTTGATGCCAGGATCATAGCGTATACCTGGAAACTCTTTCACAACAAATGTAACTGGTACTTAAAGCTCTTAGAGTTAATCCATTGAAAAAGAAGCTGGTATTGTTCACTATAATAAATAAAGAACCAGATTTCAGGTTTCCGCTGTTGAAGGAAGTAAACATGACGCTATCCAGTACCTGTAAATACTTTATCACAATTCTTGATAGCAGATTGACGTGGAGTTTGAACACCATGTTAGTATTTCTAAAGCTATGACCACGATATATATCTGAAGTGAAAGTATTTTAGGAAAGACTAGTGTTATCCCAGAACTCATTGACTAAAGGATTTATTTTCTAAAGAATACAGTTTTGAAAAAGTGGGATATTAAGACCAAGGATTGAACTGTTCGTACAACTTTTGCTCCTACAATTCATAATTTAGATTATCGAATATCTAAAGAACTATTTCACCTAGAGTTGTCAAATGTTGTCACGGCTTTACTGCATTTTTTACTTTTTATTATGAAATTTCTTTCGAAATCTAGCCCACCGGGTCCTCTTAAATGTCCAATAATTCAAAAGTTACAGAGTTATTGATTTTTGATACCCTTCATTAACACCATAATTTTCCTTAGTTAAATAGAAAACCAGTTTACTTTTATATTTTTCAATTAATTTTTTCATTGTTGTTTTTGTTTTTATTAATAATATTGCAACATAAAATTGTTACAATTTAAACGATATCATTTTTTCTTTCTTTAAAGTTTTGTTTTATAATATTTTTTAAATTTTCTTTCCAAAAAAATGTACCACATATTTTGTTATTAATTTGTTTTTGTTTACGATTATTACATTAAAATATTACAAGAAATTTTACATTAATTTATTATAATAATATTAAATATAATAATTTTTGTATTTTACTTTACTATTGTATTTATATAAATATATTATTTAAATAGTTTACTAAATTATGTTTAATTTAAGATTCATTTATGTAATTATTGATTGATTGATCTTACGAAAATAGAATGACATGATGATAACTATTTGTTTATAAATTAGTTTTAATGCAAGAAACAAGTAAGAATGTTATATACGGCTATGCCGAATCTTCAACACCGTCCACACACAAATGTGTGTAAGTAAATACACATTCATGTTGTATTACATTCACAAAGGTATACGATTCTACAAATTTTTCTGAAAAATAACACCGGAACACTTAATAAGTCATAAAATTAGTTATATTTTTGACTACAACTTCTGTTTTTTCCACTGAACCGATTTTGATAATTTGTGGAATGGTAATAAATATTTGATATTTAATATCTTCAATTGTCTCATCCTCTTCCTTATCATCAGCAAAATTTCTTTTTGGTCCTTGGGTGGTGTTGGGACATTAACACTTGGTGTTAATAATAAATCACTTTCGTTTTCTTTCTTGGCAGGTTGAGGAACAAATCAATTTGTCATACCAGTAGTTTAGGATTAACGTAACTCCTCCATGGCCACATTATCCACTTCAAATTGCAACATATAGAATAACATAACTACACTATTTAAGCCACATCTTCCACGACCTCTAGCGGTCTACCACCAGTTCTTTGCTCAAATGATATCGAATAATTATTACGTTCTCTCCTCATACGTTTTACCGTTTCCGATATTTCAGTAGCAAAGCGTAATTCTTTTTTGGGAGTAGCAGCTTGTGATCCAATACGCCGAGAATTTACAATATTTTGTTTAGGAGATTCTATAGACTACATTCTTATTGTGTATGATGACGGCGATTTAGGGAGGTTCCTTAACTACAGCTGTTCTTTGGTCAATGCTAATACACTGGTTTCAATTTCTGCGAGAGTTGTAGGCGGTTTATCTGTTGCCATATTTTGCTTACTCAGCGCATCCTGACTCTGTTTTATTAAACAACTAACTTGAGTCAAAGTTGAGGCATGTTCAAGCGGAGATTTTCTATTAGCTTAAAAATGGTACTTTTGTCGGTTTACTACTTTTTTCTCTTCCATTTGCAGTTAGCAAATGATAATTCCTTCCTAAGGAGGACGCATCTCACCCAAGAACCAAGAAGAAATTGCAGTTGATAAAAAAGAGGATGAGGTGCACCATCCGCCACAGAATAATATTAAACTATATGCACTCCATCATTACCATTAAACAATTTATCAAAATCGGTTCAGTAGAAAAAATGTTATAGCCATAGTGTCACGTCAGTTAAAAAAAATATATATAGAGTATACGTCTATGAATGTGTATGAACGAAACCTAAATTATTTACACACATTTGTATGTGGAGGATTTTGAAGACTCGACATTGTCGAATACAACAGCATTCTTACTTGTTGTTTTTGTTTTATGTTTATAAAATGTTGTGTATCTATTTATTATAAAATTAAATTTTAACTTACATTACATTAACTATAAATAACTTAAATAATGTAAATTAATTTGTTTTATTAGTATTTTTAATAATTCTATTAATATAAAAATAATGTTTCATTCCATTTTACATTTACTACAAAAGTTTAAATTATTAGAAAAAAGAAACAAAAAAATTTTTCATTTATAAGGAGATTTATTATAGCAAAAAAAGGAAAAAAAAGAAAAACATAATACTTTTAACAAATTCAAAATTAGTTAAAAAAGAAAAGTAATTGATTTCACAACACAATTGAACAAAAATTAAAAGAGTGAAGAAAATTAACAAAAATAAAAAAAATTGGAGGGATGTTTTCTATTTTAAAACAAAACAAAAAAACTATAGTATACTTTAGGGGGGCTTATAATAATTTAATTAATAGTTTTATTTTGTTATAGTTTATTTCTTATCTTTTTGTTTTCTATACAAGTTCTTTTTATATTTAAAGTTTATAATAAATTACATGAAATACATAATTTATGTTTTTTTTTTTAAATCTATATGTTACAATACAACAGTTTTGTTATTATTATTATTATTTTAATAAGCTCTTTAGGAATATATCTAATAATTTTCAATGATGAGCTTATTTATTTATTTTTATTTACTAAGTGTTATTTTCAGTCAAATATGGGTATTAGAATATAACCCTGACCCTATCTACGATAACGAAAACGTCTGAATGGTGCTCGCAATCGTCGGCAGGTGACACGAACTTCTTTTTTCAGAAATTGAGAAATAGCCAAAGATTTAACGGCGGCTGTGGCCGCTTCGGCCGCACAGGTGGCCGCATTTGTTGGAGCATACTTTGAAATATCAAATTTTCTCTTTGGTGTCACAGATGTATTGCTGCTATTGTTATGCAAAGAGTTTTGATGGTTATGATGATGATGATGTTGGTGTTCATCCTCATCGAGACTTGCATTTGTATTAGTACGCATTTGAGTATGTGAATTACTTAGATCCATGTCGGTATCTAAACCATCTGAGGAAACGGTAAATATATCTGAATTATCTCCTGCCTTTTCGCTAGGACTAATGCAACTTCCCAAACTGCCATTAAGTTGGGGAGTACGACGCAAAGCTCTCATAAATGGTGTGGTGGGTGTGGAAGTATGCGCTGTATGAGGATTTAACAAATTTGTTCGGATTTTCTCCTCCGGACTATCGGGTAAACAGCGTGATCGTTTCTCTTGTGGTTCATAGGAATCTTCATCATCATTTTCAATGATTTTGGGTATAACTTTTTTACATTTCTTATTGTGCTTTTTATTATTGAAATCTAGAGATTTTTGTTCGGCTTCTGCACTTCTTTCATCATCATCGGCCTCCTCTATATCAGCATCGGCATCCGCATCTGAGTCGACTTTTTGTTCCCTCTGTCCTTCTTCCTCCTCTTCATCTTCTATGGAGTCAGCTAAAGTTTCATTGTCTTCCTCACGCTCTTCCACTTCATCTTCTTCGTCTTCAACGTCCTCCTCTTCTTCATCATTAGCCGTTTGAGAATCTTCATTTAGACCTATTTGTGAGTCTTCATCCATAAGAAAACTTTCTTCATACTCATCACCGTTGGTAATTTTATTGTGTTTACTTGACCGTTTCTCGGCATTATCATTTAATTCATTATCTGAATCAGGTGGTGTTATAACTCCACTTTCTCTGGTCTGTTCCTGAGTAGTGTCATCCTCATCTACGGGTATACTATCTTCCACAACTTCCTGTTTAATTGATATTTGATTTTTAGCATCACTTCCTTGTGTGTTGCCATTTTGCATAAAATATATTTTATCCTGCATTGACTGTTGCCGGGTTACCGTCTTCTTTTTTATTATTTTTGGCCAACCGGTGCGATTACTTTTCGGATTCTTTCGTTTGCGATAATATTTGTTCATATGCACTGAATTGAAAATGCTGAACTTTTTCGTATTACGATCATAACGATGCGCATCATCAGCCTCATCTTGCAAACGATCCGCACTTTGATTAATTAAATCACACAAATCAAAATCACTTGAAAAATATTCAGTGGCGGGTGGTGTACAAATATCAATATCATTTAATATAGGCGGATCAATAATTTGCGATTTAATATCTTCAACTATCTCATCTCTGCTCTGGTCCTCATCCTCCTCTTTATCATCGGCAATTTCTTCTTGGTCCTTGGGTGGTGTAGGGACATTGACACTTGGTGTTAATAATAAATCACTTTCGAATTCTTTGTTAGCCAAGGTGAGGAACTTATCAATTTGCCATTCCAGTAGTTTAGGATTAACATAATCTGTGGTGGCTTTTTCCAAAGCCTCCATGGCTACATTATCGACTTCAAATTCCAACACACCCTTCTTCGAACCAGTCTTACGTATTGAAGTTAAAATATTTGTCGGACTTCTTGCTATATTATTATAGCCCTTTTGTCGTCCTCTTTTTCGGCGTCCTCTGCCTACTGCGGGGGCAGATGTTGTGTGGTTTGGTAGGTTCGTGTTTGGCGTTTGAGACCTTTGTCGTGTTAGAGATGTGGTAATCGATGTTGAGGCCAAGGATCTTTGCCCGCCACTGAATAAATTAACTACACTATTTGAGCCACCTCTTCCACGACCTCTTGCAGATCGCGGTCTACCTCCAGTTCTCTGCACAAATGGTGGTGAATAATCATATTTATTACGTCCCCTCCTCATACGTTTTACCGTTTCGGATATTTCCGTAGCAAAGCGTAATTCTTCTATGGGGGTTGCAGCTTGTGATCTAGTACGCGGAGAATTTACGATATTCGGAGCAGGAGATTCTACAGATTTTTTTCTTGTTGTGCATGGTGGCGGCGTTTTGGGAGGTTCCTTTTCTACAGCATCACTAGCTCTTAATTGTTCCGTGGCCATTGCTAATACTTTGGTTTCTTTTTCTGTGGGTGTTGTAGGCGGTTCATCTGTTTCTGAATTTGGTTTACTCAGCGAATCCTGTCGCTGTTTTATTATACAACTAACTAGAGCCAAAGTTGAGGCATGTTCACGCGGAGATTTTCTAGGCGGCAATTCCAAATTAGCTAAAAATGGTACTTTTGTTAGTTTACTACGCATTTTCTTCCATTTGCAATTAGCATGAGTACTGCTGGCACAACTACTGGCATTACTATGCGTAGATCCCGCCCGGTCATGCCTTGATGGCAAAGCATCTTGGGTTACATCCTCTAACTTAATTTCTGTACTACCAGATGGCAACACCCGGCTATTATTTTTAACTTGTTCTTCTAATTTCTGACGTTGAATTTGTTCTTGTTGCTCCAATTCTTGGCGGTAACGTTGCAACAAATGTAGCTTCTTGTGTTTATGGGCATAGGATTTTGTTTCCACATTGCTAGATGAACAATTTGATTTGGAATGTTCTTGATCTTGTTCAAAACTTTTATTGTTTTGTTCATTTTTTTGTTGTTTATCGAGAGCAGCAGTATGTTCTTCCTGAGATTCCAGAGCGTTAATGTTATTATAACTCTCACCTTTAATTTCAGCTTTAAGATCCAATTGTAAATCTCTGCGTACATTTAACTTTTTGGTCTTTTCATTTTCCTTTTTAACCTCAACATCTTGGCAAAGTTTGCAACAGATTTTAGTTTTATTATGATCTTCAAGAGTGGTCTCGAATGGTATGGGACCCAATTCATAAGGCAGTTTTCGATACTTTGTGGAACCAAAATATTGAAAATACTTTTCTTCACAATTGTCCTGACGTTTATAAACACGATACCACAGATCAGCAGCTGGTAGACGTTCAAAGGCATAGCGTATGGCTTTTAGGCGCTCACTCTTTGTGTAATCGAAGTAGCGCGAGGAAGGTGAAGAATAAGCCTCTTCTTTTGTTGGTGAAATTTGTTTTGAAGGTGATTTTTTTGGTGGTGTTTCGGGCTTCGATTCCTTAATTGAAGCTACTTTTACAGGTGTAATCTTTTCAGGTTTCTTCTCTAAGGCTTTTGAAGTCTTTGAAATCAATTTTACTTGTTCCTCTTCGGAATTTGTTTGGAGTTCTAATTGCAACTGCGTTATAATACGACTTTGACGTCTAGCTAAACGTTCTTCACGGCCGGTCAAATTTAATTGAGCCGATGTTTGTACGGAAAGCCTAGTCTTAGGCAAAGATTTCGCTGCCGGTGTTGTGGTCGTTGCTGTTGTTGATGCCACTGCTGTTACAGTAGTTTTATTGGTTGTTGTATTCGTACTAATAGTTGATGTTGATTTTTTTGTTGTACTAGATGATGGCTTGAGCTTTACTTTACCGCTTGTTTCCACAATAAAGTCTTCATCTTTTTCATCATCATCCTCCTCTTCATCGATGGTAATATCACCATCATCTTCATAATCTTCGACATCGAAACCCTGTATAAGTTTTCTTTTATTATTTTCTAACTTTTGAGGCTTTTTATTTAAATCCCCCATCCTATCCTCCATTTTCACAACTGATCTACGACTACAACGTAATGTTCTGGAATTATTCTTATTCAATTCGTTATCTTCGTTATCATCTACCACATCTTCACCTGTTTGTTCAGAATTTTGTTTTTGTATTTTCCTCGCTAATGCAGAAGCAGGAGTTGGTGCTGGCAACATTTTTGATTTAGTTGATGTTTCCAATTTTTGTTTGCATTTGGCTGCTTCTACGGCAGCCTGTAATAAGCGGGTACTTGTGGTGGCAGCTGTTACTATAGCAGTTGCGGTACGACTACTTTTTCTTGTAGCCTCGGGCAATACAATTTTATTGGAAACACTTACTAGTGCTGTCGCTGCATTCACATTTTGTGATTTTGTTGTTTGACAATGTGACAATGGCAGTGATTTTCTTTTCGTTGTAGTGGCATTTTTTGTTTCGTTTTTCAGTTGTTCAATTGGCTGGATGGGGGTCTTTGGAAAGCTCTGTTTATAATCCCCTCCCAGCGTCGATTTCGACGAGGAACTTAACTTTGATAATCTTCTTTTTGCCTTGATTATGGCCTTTTTTCCGTTTTGTGCCGGTCGGGGCGGACTGTGTTTCATATCAAAATCGTCTTCGCCGTCTTGTTCTTCTGAGGAAGATGATGTTAATAACTGAGATGGCTGTGTACGCTGCAGGTGATCGGAGGTGGTTTGACGATCAATATCCGTAGGCAACTCACTCGAATCACTACGTTTTTTGGGAAACATAAAATTTTCCGCTTCGCCTGTTAGCACTTGCAGTTCCGCGGTGCGTACTTTCTTAAATTTCACTATTATCGAAGGAGAGCCTATGACCTTGGAGTCATCATTTAAACCGGCCGCTAAACCTTTTCCTCTAGGTGGAGTACAATTCACTTCGGTATGTGTTTCTACCACCTTGTATAGAGAATTGGGTGGCAACATGGCACGTATAGGCGGTGATATAGCAGCTGTAGAAGATGGCGGTTTTTTCCTGTTCATTGAAGTTTTTACTTCCAAAGCTGTTACTGGTTTTTGAGGACTAGGAGTCTTTGGTGATTTTGCGGAAATCGTTAGAGTACAATTTTTAAACTTTTCTGAAGAGTGTTTACCCTTTGTGGATCTAGTGGATTTCTCTCTCAGAGTGGGAGATAATAATTTGGGATCAACCGATTTACGCTTATTCGTAGCAGTTGACTTGTGTGATTCATTGTCTTCCACCTCTTCGTCTTCTTCGTCAACCTCGTTCTCGTTCTCATCGTCTTCGTCATCATCTCCTTCACCTTCATTTTGTTGCTCGTTTTCATTCTCGCTGTTTTGCAAAGGATCTTGTTCGTAATTCATTAGACCATCATGGTCTACCTCCATTTCTTCCAGTTCAGTTTTTATTTCCAGTTTCCGATTTTCATCCAAAAATTTATTTACATCCGCCGAGGAATGTATCAATGAATCTAATGCCATAAAGTTCTGTGAGTTTTTGGCAAAATATTCATGATCTTTTGTCTTCAGATGTATCGTGAGAGCATCATATTCTATTTTACAAATTTCACAAACACCACATTGTTTATCGCTGGACTCTTTTTGCTGTTGAGGTGTTAGATTTTTACACTTGGCCGTTTGTTTTTGTGAGTTGGCTGGTGATTTAATTAGATCGTTGTCTT
Organism: Cochliomyia hominivorax; assembly: GCA_004302925.2. NCBI lineage: Eukaryota > Metazoa > Arthropoda > Insecta > Diptera > Calliphoridae > Cochliomyia > Cochliomyia hominivorax. Next base: position 32,290,323 of record PYHX02000158.1, read on the forward strand.
TGTTCTTTAGATTGTTATGATGGTTTTGTGATGATTTTGTACGAGATTTACGTGTCATATTGTCTTGCAACGCAGCGCCCTCTAAAGTTTGCAGATTTGGTTCAAGCTCTTCAACCTCCTCCTTATTTGGCAAATCTTTTTTGGGCGATAGACGAAAAGCACCGTCCTCCCGACTCAATTGAATTTTTGGCCACTCTTGTGGTTTCTTTATGAGATGATAGTACGGTCGATAGTTACGTTTAAGCGATTCAAATTTGATATAGCCCCCTTTTAGGGTAATAGGCTCAACGGCATATATTTTTCCACTGGATTTACTCGAATGATCCAAGTAATCTTTAAGTTCGTGTTGGACTTTTTTGAAAAATCTTAAAGCGATTTCACACTGCCAAACGACATAAGGTACCGGTGGAGTTCCACCCGAAGCATTATTTAATAAATTATCTTTATGTTTTAGAGGAGTAACAGGACCTGATTGTTCTACAGGTAAGCCCTTGCTCTGGAGATGACTGGTGGTGGGCGTGGAAACGTTTATAGTGCTCTGTCTACGCGCTCTATTTAATATGGCATCAGCTCTTGAATTCCTAATCGGTTTCTTGTTGGTAAGTCCATTGTTTGCTTTTGATGAGTCTAACAAACCTTCCAAGGAATAGGGTGTCTGTGGTGTTTGAGGTGTCTGAGGTGTTTGTGGTGTACCCGGACAACTGGTATTATTGTTATTGTTAACAGTTGCTACTGATGTGGCAGCTAGAGGTTTGTCAGTAACAAAATGTGTGACACTGGGTGTTAGAAAAAACTCTAAAGTGCCTCCAAGTAATTTTATTTGTTCCTCTATACGTTTGGTTAGCTGATGATCACATATGTCCAAGTAAAATTTAAAATGACATAAAGGTTTCTTACATTTGACAACTTTTACAGCAGGACTGCGTTTAATACTGTCATGAGCAGTTGCAGTGGCTGCTGTTGTTGGAGTTTGTTGCAGAATAGATGCTGAGGCTGTAGTTGTTGTTCTGTTTGTTGTGCTTTTTCTAGTTGTAGGTGTTGTTGGCAATTGTTGCTGAGACTGCGTTTGCTGATTTTTAAATTTGCATTTATTGTTGATTTCCGATTGTGGTTGCATACCTTTAAGCGCAATATGGCTATTATGTTGCATATTTTCATGGTGATTGCACAAACAGACGCACGCACAGTAATTAAATGCACAAAAGAAGACAGAAATGTTGTTGTTGTTGCCGTTTGTTAATTTATTTTTTTTTATTAAATTTTAGTTTCGCATTGACAGTGGCGCAATTATTTGATTTTTAGGTTTTGCAAAAGCCGCATAATTTTTTTTAGTTCCAAAAAAGAGAAGAGTAAAAAATACAAGAAAAAAGAAACGAAATCAGTTACATTGTTTTATATATGTATATTTTTTTTTAGAAATCTTAATTTTATTTAATTAGATTTTTGTACAACCAAATCACAAAAATTCAAACACACGGAAAACACACACACCTTTCATTCTGGAGCAAAATTAAAATAAATACTAAATTGAAAAGGACATTAGAATATGTGTAATGAAATGAAATGAAAATCAAACAAAAAGATTTGAAACAAAAGCAGACAGATGTTTGACATCATTCATCCCTTGTGATCAGCAACTGATCTCTGTCAAATGGATTACAAAAAATGCAACTCTGTGTGAGCGAACACTATTGAACAAATCGCCTTCTTAAATGTTATATAGCTGCAACTAGGAGATTTCTATTCGCATTGAGCGAATTTTATTAATTTTTATTTATTTATATTTTTCTTAATTATGCTATTTTTCATTTTTGTTACAGCATTTAATATATATATATATTTTAATATACACATGAAGTATATATATTATATGTATTGAACTTTACATTTATAAATTGATATATTGCTCACTTACTGCAAAGTCGTCATAACTCAAAATTTCGCAAGTTATGACTTAACATCAGATCTGCATAGTAAATAATGTATTTTGTTATCTGACGGACTATTTGATACAAAAAGGTAAACATAATTCAGGCTTAAAAACATACAAGACTCAAAAAATTCCTAACAGCAACCGTGCTAAAAATAGAGGCCAAAAATAGGAAATTGAACTCAAGTTTTCTAAATTTTATAGAAATGTTAAGGAAGAGTTTAGGACCCAAATGCAGTAAAAAAGTTCCAAAAAGTTTTTTGATATGACAAGCAATATGCTTTTGCGGTAAAAGAAGTTAAACATTTGTTACAACGGACTCTATAAGTAACGAAATTTACATCAAGGAGACTTTATACTTTTCATGTTATTGACACGATTTGAGATCAAACGATGTCCGGATATCAAAATGTAATGGTAGTGTTATGGTTTGGACATAATTTTTTGTAGTTGAAAAATCTCAAATTTGTTTTATTCCAACAAAAATGAATAGTACAATTATAACGAAATGCTAATTGAAGATTGCATACTTCAGCAAGATAATGCTGTGGTACATGTTTCAAAGCAGTCTAAATCATGTTCTAGCATAACTCTGTTAGTCTGGCCGGCTGGCAGTCCGGACTTTAACACAATGGAGAACGTTTTTTCAAATGATGTACAAAACGAAAGTATAATGACTTTAACCGAGCTAAAACTAAAAATATATCAAGTTTAAGAGGAAATTGAGTCGGACCAACTTAAAAAAAAACAATGGAATCAATATCAGAACATATTTTTGAGGTTATCCACAAACCTGATACTGTTATACTTAAAATAGCAGTTAAAGTCCAAATTTTAATATGACAATGAGTCTTTATTGGAGGAAGAGCAGCTTAAGTTACCAACAATACTGTTTGTATTTATGAATATTTATAACTTTAAATTTTATTATTATGCATCCATAAATATGTATTTTTTCAATCTTATACACAAATATATAACATATAGTTTAATTCATAAACATATACATATTTAGTATGTTGTTAAATATTATTGATTTTTTGTTACCAGGTTATTTAATGAATTAAAAAAGAAGTTGCATTCACACATACATCTATGTACAATACATACACAAATAAATAAAATAATTATATTATTTATTTATATGTATGCATTAATTTTAAATAGAAATGTTTTTAAGGTCTAATAAGGTTGTGGTTGCATCTCAAAGCAGATTTAGAGTATAAAATTATAATTAGTCTTTATTATAGAAAAAAATTAGTAGATATAAATTATATAAAGGGGTTGAGCGCGTACTACACATGTAGGAACTCCAATGAGATGAATTGAGGTTCAAGACAAGACTATAAACTAGTCTATAGACGAGACTAAAAACTTATCTCTAGACGAGACTATAAACTCGTCACCTCAGAAACTCATTCCGATCTGTATGCTTAAAAATATATGTGACATTATTTTTCTGTATATTACAAACATCAGTATGAACGCATAATTTCCGAACCTCCTTTAAATGGTGTAAGTTATAAAATTGTATGTAAAATAAAACTAGTCATATTAATACTTCAATATGTATTAATGTGTATGTGTGTACGTAATAAAAATATATATTATATATAATATAAACAAAAAATTCATGAATGTTGCAAAATGCATACTTGATTAGATAAGCAAACTAAAATAGAAATAAATACATAAAATATTGAATACATTGTAGTAGCTGGCGCTTGGTAAGGGGTAACAGAATGAAAAGGCAACAAATGAATTACAATTTCAACAATTTACAATAAAATTGACAAAAATAATAATAATATTGAACAATATTTAAAAAAATATATTAAAAACAATAATGAATTAATAAATTAATAATATTTAAGGGAAATAAACAAATATAATAATGTAAAAAATCGTCGAGTATTTTAGCTCAGTTTAATACCATCGTACTTATGAGGTAAACCACTGGGGGCTACAAAAGGAATGGGAGACACATTCCTAGATTTCTACGAAGAGCACAGGATTACTTTGATCTCAGTTCCTATTGTGCAGGAAGGAAGGACCTTAGAAATTGGTGCAGCAAGGCGCTCTAGTACATTTGGAAAATTTGATCTCTTGGTACAAAAACCACATTATTGTTCTTGCAAGTCAGGCCAAAAAATAAATAGATACATTATGAAGTATTATGAATGGAAGTATCATTTTTGTAAGCATTCCTTGATATAAATTTCGGTATTTATGGATCCCGCATCTGTATATTGATTGCCATATCAAAAACTTTTTGAGAAATTTTAACTGCTTTGGTTCCTAAACTTTTCTTCAAAATTTCCTCGAGCATCAGCAACATAAAATTTATTGACCAAGAAGTTATTAGAAATCTTCCTGAATATATATTTTGTCATCCATAATGCAGCAAGATTAATTTTCTAGAAAAATTGACTTTAATTTCCATGCTCTGTTTTTGGAAACTGATTTTTCTGGTAGACTTCTTGTTTGAAATTTGTTGAGCCTTGTATGTTTTTAAGCCTGCATTAGTTTTAATTTTTCATACCAAATAGTCCGAGCATCTTCTTTTCTTAATGCTTTCTTTTTTGTTTTGCTTTAAAATCATCATGTAGACCATTACAACTACCTGAACCAGGTTTTATAGCAACGGACAAGTTGTCATTATATAAGAGACTTTGTAGTTTGTTGCAGATCTATTTCCTATCAAACAGATTCAATTTTGGAACTCTTTTAAGATCCTGCTAAGATGCACAGTGAAATAATTCGTTAAAAAATAAAAATAACTTAAAATTAAAATTACTAAAGATTCAATATAAAAATACTTAAAAAAAGAATCATCTTTAACCACAGTACACATTAAAAGGAAAACAATAATAAAATTTTTGCATGAGTATGTAGAAGAAATATATACGGAGTATAAATGATACAGATGATGATGAAGTTAAAGGAGGTATGAAAATATATACATACAGACAATCAGAAATATGTACATATGTATGTAGATAGTTTTGTATATCTTCTAGTAGTATGTTGTAGTTACCCATCATACTCGTATCTTATATTCTGGCTGCTAAACAGTCATATTTAGTTATAGGCAGCCAGTCAGTCAGTCTGGCAGAATGTCCGAATGTCTGTTCTGCTTTTTAAAAATTTTCATATATACATCCATGTACATTTATAGGAAATGTGTATATTCATAGCCAAAGATTTGAAAATAAAATATCAAATACTACTAACCGTATGTGCCTTTCGGTTGTTATGTGTGGATGTATTTATTTTCTATATTATTATATCTTGCACATTAATAGCAAAAATAATTTTTTCTAACGGAAGTTTTCATTTTGTTCTAAATTTATTTTAAATTCTAGAAAGAATAAACATTTTGAATTTTGAATCGCAAATCCAGTGAAAATAACTTAATTCTTAAATAAATTAACGTGATGAGGTGATGTGATATTAGCCAAGATACACAATATTAAAAATAGTCAATAACAAGTAAGAATACTATATTCAGCTAAACATTCCACAACAAAAGCGTACGTACGTTATGTTTCGTACATAAAGTTTGCGTACAATATATGAAAACCTTAATGAGCTATTAAAATACTTTTATTTTTGGCAATATTTTTTCTACTGAACCGGTTGTATTAATTTTGAGGTACATGTTTGTTTATGTTTGAAAATTCTAAGGAATTTAAAGAGTGCCTCGGATATCGGTATATATTTTATATAATAAAGCAATTTTACTGGTTTAAACGGATATAGTTAATCGACTCAGATTTTTATTTGATGCGAGAATATACACATTATGGGGTCTTAGATGATCTCTTCTTAGCGTTACACATGGAATGATAAAGTTATTATACTCTCTTCACCACTTGTGGTGTTGTAGATTCTTACTAGGAATCTTCTAGTTTTGACGTTCTCTAGAACTGAAAATTTAACTTAAACCAGGCTTTCGTTAAATTTGTTATTTTTCAAGCATTTTTACGGCTCTCATTAAACGATTATTTTTTGACAATTCTGATCAATCGATTAACTGCTCAATCAGCACATCGATTAATCATTTTATTCGAAAAAATACATCCGTACTATATACATTTAACTTCATACAAAAAGTTAATTAAAATAGACATTTTATTTTCGAGAGATAGAGGTTAGAAATTTCAATACATTAAACAATCTCATATTTCGTAGAGGTAAGCAATTCATTCTTATCACATTTGATTTTAGAATATGTATAATATGTAAATAATACAAATATTTACATGTTGTAAACTTCGGATTGATACGAAATTTATTGGGTTAACAATCCGAGTAAGACTTGGTCGTTCTAGAACGGAGATGCAATTGTCGCGGAAACGAATAAATATTTACATTCTATTCCATGATTTATACAGAACAAAAGTAAAATATCAAACAATTTTATTCATAATTCACAGTTAATAAAAAAATAAGCGCTTAATTGATAACATTGCAAAATCACCACATGCAGAGTTGCATTAACCTAATTATATTAAAATTATTATCAACACTGTTATTAAACTAAAGAAACTGGCGCACTAAATGAAAATAAAGGAAACTCACTAAATGAACCGGAATAAAGAAAAGTAAGCAAAAATGGATAATAATGAAAAACAAAAACAAAATAAAACACCGATAAATAAATAAATTTTTAAAACTAATATAAAATATCAAATAAAAAATACACCACTGTCAAAAAAATAAAACATAAAACAAACGACAACAACAAAAAAATTGCAAAAAATATAATAGGTAAAAAGAGAAACGTATTTAAAAGATAAAGAAAATATACATCTATAGCAACATTTTGAAAGCAAAATAACATGAAAATACACGTATGAGGTTTGGTTGCTACTAGGGACTGTGTTATTTTAAATAAAACAGAAAAAAATTAACAAAAAATAAAAATGAAATTGTTGACGTCGCCAGTAGAAGCAATAAGAATTAAAGAATACAGAAGAAAAAACTTCACACAATATATAGCGAAGTAAAATTGTATGTTTTATAAATTCTGTTCAGTTTTATTTTATTTTTCTTTGTTGTTGTAAGGTTGTGGAAGTACAAAATAACAAAATAAAAAATAAAAACGAAGCAAAAATTATGTAGTTGCTTTACTTATTTTGAGTACGGTTGAATGGCTGGCTGGTTGACTAGCTGTTCGTTTCGTTGTTAAGCTAGACGGTAATAATTGTAGGTATAGGGGGTCGGGTGGATGAACAGACAGACAGAAAGACAAATGAACGAAACGTCAGACTATCTCTCACACAAATAGACAGACTTGAAAATAAAATTGCTGCCTGTGTGTTCAAGTTTTTGGTTATTATTGTGTTTTAGTATTTCTTTTTGTTGTGATTGTAAATATACCTTGGCTATACAGAAACACAAACAAACATACCTATATTGTATGTATAAATACACCACAGCCGGCTTTATATAAAAACAACAACAAACATTAGCTCAACCTTACTACAACACTATATAATACTTGCAGCAGCAATAGCTGAAAATATTTGCTTATTTTTTCCACATCCACAGTAGACAAATATTAACAAATTGTTTATTTTTTTTTGTTCATCATCGCTCTAACATGTACATGTCCATACATACAAATGACGTTCATATGTACGTTTTATACACTACAAGTACAAAAAAGTAGGTTTTAATAGATTTTTAGCTTTTTTTAATGTATACATATAGAAAAACATATAGGAATTCATTTATAATTTGTTTTTAAATTAATGTAAAATATATACAGTTTATGTGCAAAATGGTATGATGATTGAGGTTATAAAACATACTAAAACGAAGTAAACAAAAAATAAAATAAAAAAACAAAACAGTTTTTGTTTACAATCAACACTAATATTCAGTCTCTCTATATTCTGTGCTCAATACTCATTCACTCTCTTTCTCTCTCAATTATGCCTACAACAATATGCCGTTAAACTAATACAAAATATTATCAACATATAATTATTGTTCTATTAAACAATTAAATCATATAAGAATTTATGCATTTTCAATTCTCTTACCTTTTAAAAATTCTTTGAGTTGTGTGGCTGATATATTTCTGTAGCCCAATTCATTTAAATAATGCAAAATGGCGCGTGCATCCAAAGGCAAATGTGACATTTTCTTATGGGCCAGACTACTCTATTCTCCTTATACATTGATCTTGTGTAAAAAATAAGAAAAACAACACATTCATATACAAAAACAAACAAAAAGAAAGTCCCCACACACAATTGATGTTTTTTATTTATTATTTCTGTTGTTGCTACTACTACTGCTGCTGTTGTTGTTTAAATGATTTTGATTGTTGTATATAAATTTAATACATTCGTATGTTTCGCATATGTATACATTTACGAGCAAGAGCAAAGAAGAAATAATAAATTGAATTTGTGTTCTTTGTAATATTTCTGGTTATTTTTATATAAAATGGTTGTTGGTTACATTTATTTGCACTTTGTAGGTATGTAGTACATACAATACATTTAATTTTAACAATTACAAATTTGTATATAAAATAATTATATTTTTATTTCACACTCTTTTCACTTTAAATTTATCACCTCTTTTTTGACTTGCTCCTCTTTGTTTTTAATACCTTGTCTTTTTTCTATGGTCTTAAAATTTTAAACGTTTTTAATTTCGTAATTTTATCTTATAGGTTTTTTAAATGAAACGTAGACGATTTTACTTTTCAAAAGCCAACATACGATTTTAATTATTTTTTCTCGCTATTTTAAAAATGGTTTCTTTTTTCACACACACAATTAAGTATAAATTTTTCATGCCTTTGGCTTGGTCTTTGTCACTATAGCTTTTTTAAAAATTTCAACTTTATTTTTATGTCAATTAAGAAAAATTGATATTTTTATAAAATTCTTATGCAATCTCTATAGGTTTGCTATTTTTCATAAGTTTTTTCTTTTAATTTGCTGTAGTTTTATTTAATTTTAATTAAAATGTGTAGTAGGTAAAATTTTTTCCTATCATCGTTTCGTTTCGGTTTGACGCTCGTTTTTCTTATATTATCTTTTCACTTTACTTTTCGTTCTTTGGTTGGTGGTGAAAAATGAGGTGATTTTCGACAAGTTCACCTCTCGTTATTCCTTTTCCGTACACAGAGTTGTATTTTTATATAAGCTTACACTTTATTATGGTCAAGACATGAGTTTGACGAGTAATAGCTTTTAAGGAAAAATTAGAAAAAATTATGCTTATTTAGACCTTAGTTTATATATTTCTGGTGATTATTACTAATTTGTAATCATAATTTTTAGATTTAGAATCAATATTTTGACAGTTTTACAAAATTTTTCCGCAAAAGCTTAGAGGTTGCTTAGACATCGGTCTTTATCTTATATAACAAATATAACAAATACTCGGTCTAAATTTCTTTAAACTCTGTCAATTATTGTAGATGTGAGTGTGCCAACAACAGAGAGACGGACTTCATATAATTTGATTTTCTTATTAAGTGAGCAGTACATTATAGGGACACTAACATTTATGTGAGATTTTTACGTTTTAAAATTATTCCTTCTGAAGGAGATTATATAGGAGATAAAATATTCTATCTAGGACCGTTCTTCGTTAAAATTCATACATCGATGTTTGTAAATATTTAGTTATATGAAAAAACAGTCATCGTATTATTTCTTTAAATTAACTCAGAATATGATTCTAAGTCTAATGGTATGCTAAAAAGTGGTGGCAGCAGTGTTTATTTTGTCCTTAACAACTTTTGCCGAAACTCTTAATATGATATAAAAACAATTTTGACTTTGTATGGTGTCATAAAATACTGGTTTCAAATGAAATTATTTACATATAATTAAATAGAACTGAGAATATTGTTATATAGATCAATTTTCAAAATTATGACACTTTATGAAAAAATATGTTAGGGTAAACCTTCCCAATATCACTTCCTGGGCGAGTAAAGGCCTTAATACTTTTTATACATAAATGGAGAGGTTTCACACATTGGCCAAATACAAAACAATATAAGTGGATTTATATAGCAAAATTTTTTAAATTTTGTTTCGGAATAACACGAGTCATTCTCGACTAAAGGTTGTTTCCATAGTGATAGCAGTATCAATTGGGAGTTTTTTCCAAGAAACATCAATCAGATACAGCCGACAGTTACAACAGAAACATCTCTATATACCTACTGCTTCTAAAGATCGGGGGAAATTTTTTGACTTATATTTTTACACTAGGTAATATTTATGTTTAAAGCGAAAAAATGTTTCTTTGGTGTTTTAAAATAGAATATACAAAAATAATGCAACACTGTTTTTACCTATTGAAATACAACTTTGTCCCTTGATCAACGCCATGTTTTTTAATTGTTGTTTTCTCTTTATCTACATATTCCTTTTTGTTTTTTTTTTTTTTTTTCAATTTTGTAAATGCATTGTTGCAAGCTGAACATAAAAGAAATAGAAGTACACGAAGAAACACATACAAATAGAAGGAAACAGAGAGATAACACAATATACAACAAAAAACATTTAAGAGAACTGAATAATACAAAAAAAAAAGAAATCAAGTGCATTGCTAAGATTGTAATTGAAAGCTGAGATTTTATTTCAATAATTTTAGAAAAAATTGTGTATAAAATATTCAATAAAAATGTGGAAAAAATTAATGATAACATTATTAATAGGTAAGTTGTAGTCTTATAAACAAATTTAAAAAAATAGGATTAATAAAATATTGCTACGTGACTGTGAGTTTGTGTTTGAGAATGAGGATGTTAAATTTTTTATTTTGACTCTTTTTTCTCTTGCAGTTACCTTGAGCATAAGCTATTGTCAGGCAGGCAGTGTACGAGGCCGTTCTGGTGGTTACAATTCCAAACGTAATTACTATGGTTCACAGCAACCCGTACAAACACCCACACAAGCACCCGCCATCACTCCCAAAGAGTATTTGGATAAAAAATCTGGTTTCTCAACCTTTGGCATTATAGCCATTATATTTGTGGTCATAGTAAGTTGTTTGGCCTTTTATTATGGCATCATGTGCTATCCCTTCCTGTGTCGAGATGAAAAGAAATATCGTTTTATGGATGTTTCATCCACCATCACAGCAGCTACCTCACGTTCTATACAATCAATAGAAAACTATCCCGATGACCAGAAACATGGACACAATAATGATGTTCACACCTTTAAAGTTTAAAAGAAAAATAAGGATGAAACTACTGATAGCTGCCTAGGTTTGGGGGTAAAATATTTAGTTGTCAAGTAAGTTCGAGCTGTAATTTCATCTTTATGTCTTTATTCTTATACAACATACATCATATTATTTTAAGGAACGTATGTAAGTAGTTTTAAGTTAAGCTCCCTTATAAGTTAAACAAAAAGTGAATTTCCTTAAACAACTAAAATAGCCAACAGAAAACATTCTTTAATCAATGTGGCCATAATTGTTTGTAAAACTTATCAATGATTTTCTTTTCTATTTGTGTTAAAATATTTACAGCTAAAAGTAAAATAATCTCTATTCATAATGCAGGTACTAAACCATTATATATGTGTTATTCCTAGTAAATGTTAATTTTTTCATCATTTTTGTGATACCTTTTCCCAAAACCTTTATAATATATAATAATCTTTTTACCATCTCTCACTGTTTGTGCATAGTTTGTATATGTATGAATAGGTTCCTGTTGAAATATTCCCTTAAGCCATTAATTTGGTTTCTTTACCTTGTCCTTAGTGTTGTTGCTATAGATTTATTTAACCTTCTATTTTATTGTTACCAACATTTCTGTGTAAACGTGGTTTTATTAAATATTTTGGTATTGGTTTCTTTCTCATTTCATCTTGTGTTTGTTACTTTCAGTTCAGTTTGTGTCTAATATTCATTTGTTGTTTGTACCAAATAAATAACTTCTTTTTTTTCTTTACTACTTTGTTTTTTGCTTTTATTACTTCATCTCGTTATCAGCAGGTATAAAATTTAACACACACAATTTATGTACAATTAAGTTTAACATTTTAAATAATTTTCTCGTATGTGTGTAAATTGTTTACTCTTTTTACACCCTACACCTTAGCATAGGCGGTTGGGGTATTTTACGTTTGTGCTGATGTTTGCTACATAAAATACCTATAAATATCAGAATCACTTGTACGCTCATAAATATCAAAAGTATGAAGAAATTTTTATTTTAATGCAAAAAATTTGAGGAAATCGGTTTACAAACGATCGTAGCTCCTGTACACATCTATTTCAGAAATGATAGTGTTATGATAAAATTTGTATTTTTAGGATTTATGCATCTAGAAAATACCATACCTAATTTCGTACAAGGATTGATTAATTTTCTATAGCTCTCAACTTTCAAAATTATCTCAAATGGCATGAATCCCTCATACATGTGAGTCTTATGAAAATATTGAAAAATTGGTTGACTAACAGTCAAAGATCAGAATTTTGTAAGGGTCATTCGATAATTTTTTATCTACGTCTTGTTGTAGGATATAATAAAGTCGATCTTCACCGATCATTACAAACATTCTTGCCTTTATAGCCTAAAAATACAGAAAAAATGGCATTACTCCCACCTTTAAGTATACCGTTCGACTTTGAATCACTTTCTGAATCGAATCCTAAATGTAAAGCGATTTTAACGAAATTTGACAAAAATAAGTCTAAAACAATGTGCCAAATTATGCCACCATCGTTCCATTGCTTCTCATAGGTCCCATACAAGCCCCCAAATATCACCTTGAAGGGCATAAATCTCACATATAATTTAGTATTGCAATAATAATCAGTCAAATTTAGATAAGTGAAAGCAAAAATCGATGTGTAAAATTATACGAGGATCGGTCCATAATTTCATATAGCTCCAATTTAATCCCACAGCAAAAATTATTTTTAAAACGCATAAATTTCTCATTAATGTAAATTTCACAATAATGTAATGCACACTAAAGAATAAATTGAAAAATAGAATTGTACGAGGGTCGTTCATTAATTTTTCGTAACTACAATTTATGACCACCATTGTGGTGTAGGGTATTATATAGTAGATCTTAATCGACCATTACACTCATACTTGTTTCTTTTGTATTTATGTAGTTCTTTGAAAATGATTCATTTATAGTCTTTTCCACTTTAAATATGTATGTTTTGTTTGATTGAGTGTGTGTTTCGTTATGCATAATGTGAACAGGAAATTGCTCAAACTCTGTTTATTTGGAATCTTTAAGACTCAATAGAAAATTTAAAAATAAAATTTCAAGTGAGGGGAAGTGAATACAAATATATGAACTAGAACTGGATTGTGTTTAATATTTCACATAGTTTTTGTTAATGTTTCTATCTTTTTTAACATTTTGTAAAATAAGGGGTGAGATCGAAAAAATCTTAATGGAAGGGATTCCAAAAAAGGTTCAACATTTCATCTCTTGTGAATAAAAACTATAAACAATTTTGTAATTTCAATCAAATAAAATAAATAAAAAATAAAACTTTAAGTTAAGTGGTTTCGTTTTTAACATATATGTATATATATGTATGTTAAGAATTTTTCGATTTCACTCCTAACATATTACTGTTCATAAAAGATGTCCTGTTTCAAAAAAGTGACTGAAATTATTTTCAAAATTATAACAGATTCTAGAAAAGGAATTTATGTATTTGGAGATGAATGATTGATGATGAAACTCTTTTGATCCCAAATAGTGGCCGACACATTTATACAAAAATTTTTATATATTTGAAAATGATCTTATCACATTTAATAGGTTGTCTAAATTTTTTATTGGTACTTTTCGGTACCACAAAATTGAACTGATCCAAACTTGAAATTAATCTTTAATTGAAATTGATCAATCGACCACATTACCATTCCAGAACGACCCGAGTTATACACGGCCAAAGACTCGGCCAGCGACATCTGTACTGAACGAAAGTTTTTCCCCAAGAAAGAGCAACAACAACAAGAATTTGAAACCTAATTAAAATAAAACCCAATGCAACAACGCTAAAGTAAATTAAAATAAAACCCAATGCAACAACGCTAAAGTAATAATTTTGAGGTTAAGGAATTAACCAAGTTCCATAATTTCTGCTTTCTTTGTTTTATGAGAGACAAGGCTTTCAGCAATCTCTATTCAAAATAAATACTCATTTTCCAATTCAATCAGATCAAATTATTTTTATTGAAAAAGGAGGACTAAAAGAAGGACTGTATCATATAACAATTCTTTTTACAAACAATTTTCAAAATTTCTACCTTTAGCTTGTAGATTTTTATTCGAATATTCCCTTAATTCCTCCTTTATTTGTACCCTCTTTAGTAGGTTGTATTACAAATCTATAATAGAAGCTGTACTTAAAATATAAATTTAAGTTCAATAAAATATTTCTTTTTTTTGTATTTTTATATAATAAAGCAATTTATATAAAAAATACACACAATATATTTAAAAAAAGTCGAATTAATGCATTTCTTTAAAAGAATTTATTTTCTATTTGAAAATTTATACTGAAATCTACAAATATTGTGAACATTTTTTTACAACTTAATTAAGTTAATAATAAAAAAATTAGTAGTTAAGTATCTCTTAAGACTTTAATATAGATTTTTATACATAAAATTTACAACATTTTTATATATACAAAAAGAGGAAATTGTATTTTTTATATAGAATTTTTTCTACACGATTTTTTATATACAAGATTTTAAATAAATTTTTTTTGGTAAAAAAATTAAAAAAAAACAAAATAAAATGTGTTTTTATTTTACGATTATGAAATTTATTTATTGTAGAAAGTCAACTTTCCGAAAGTGTAGTGCGTAATTTCGGAAACAAATTTTAAGGAAAACAAGAAAGAATGTTATATTCGCTTGTGCCAAATCTTAAAAACCCTCCACTGCGAATATTATTTAAAAATTAGCCCTATAGGCAAAAATATGGACTAACATTGTCCATATTTTTCTATAGCAATATATATTTAAGACATTTAGAAAAATCATTGTGCCGAATTTCAATGGAATTGGTCTTTATTTCAATGTTTTATAAGCTAAAGCCCGTTTTTCGGGAAGGTGCTATATATGGGAGCTTTAACAAAATATGGTCCGATCTTAATAAATTAACAACATATATTCAAGTCGATTCAAATTTCAATAGAATCGGTTAATATTTAAGAGTTTTATAAGCTGAAATATATTTATGGAAGGGGCTTATATGTGAGCTACGTTAAATAATGATACCCAGTACAATATACTTTCTCTGAAATTATTATTGTATCAAAACAAATATATATGCACATTTTCAAAAAATTATCCTTAAAATTAAATTCGGATTATTATTCTTTGCGTGAGAATGTTTCCAATAGACAGACGGACATAGCTTAATAGACTCTGATTTTGATTTGATGCAAGAATATGAGATGATTTTTTCTTGGCGTTACAAACGGAATAACGAATTTAATATACCCTCATCACCACTTGTGATGATGGAGGGTAAAAGAAGACAAATATGACAAGTTTTTAATTGAATTGAAAAACAAATAAAAAACAAACTAAGTTTTTCTAAGAGCACTGAGCTAACAGGGTTGCTTTCCTATCGGGTGCGTTGGGAGCTCTTTTGAAAATGCTTTATATTTTTATACCCTACACTACCATAAGTGGTAGTATACCGTTCGACTTAGAATCACTTACTGAGTCTAACGATGTCTGTCCATCTGGCTGGCTGTTCATGTTAACCTTGTGAACAAAATGTCTGTCCATCTGGCTGGCTGTTCATGTAAACCTTGTGAACAAAATGCAGGTCTTGATAAAATTTGGCACACGTCATAACTTTGGCCTTAGATCGATGCCTACTGAAATTGGTAATGGTGAGTCAATGTTTATACCCAGCCCATACAAAAGTTTCTCCCGATATGGGGTATTAGGGTTATAAGAACCCAAAATATAAAGTGATTTTACTGGAATTGAGCAGAAATAAATCTTATATTAATTTTAAACGACGTGCCAAATTATACGGCAATCGGTTCACTATTTCTTATAGGTTCCAAACAACCATTCTTCCAAAAATCACTTTGAGAGGCTTAAATCTCATAATTTCTTCTAGCTCCCATATGCAAAATAGTTTGATGGCAGACCTTTGAATGTTTGGCCAACTTTTCTCTTAAGAACAAAGTTAAGTTTGATTAAAATATGTAACAATTTCATTAAACATTTTTCTGCACACTTGTTTCAATCAGATTTGGTTTCATTTGTTTCATATTAAATATTGGATCTCCGTCCCAGAACATTTGGAAAAATTAAAAATTTCTTAGAAAAACCTTTGTATTTTCAATACACATGTTTTTGGAAATAATTACAAGCACAATTGTGAAAATAAATACTTCGTTACACATAATTATTGAGACATTGATCATAATTACATTTTATGTTCTTTTTTAATGAATAATAAAGAAACAATGTTTATTTTTTCCTGATAAGAATATTTCTATTTTTAATTATAGAATACAAAAGGGGCGTTTATCGTTATTTTATACAAAATTCTACACATTTCGAAGAAACCCATTTTTATAGTTTCTCTTCTCTTTAAACTGAGGTTTTTCCATTTCAAAATTTATCCATTGAGAAAACCATTTTAAATCTATTTTTTTTTTTTTAATTTTTCTAAATTATTTTTATTTTAACTTAAAATTCTCTTTAAAGGTAAAAAAAATTATAATATAAATTTTATTTTATTTTATCTGTTTTTGTTAAACTTTTATAAAGTAGACAAAATAGAAAGTAAAGAAATGTACAACGTTTAGTTTCAAAATGATTGTTGCAAAAAAAAAAAAAAAAAATAAAGAAATCATAAAGTAAATTTGCAAATGCATGTTTTGTTATTTTTTCTTTTCGTTTCAAATATTTTCAGAATGATTATTTTGAATGACACAGTCTTATGCTAAATTACAAATGTATGAGGAAGTGATGATTTTTTTGGTGGCATTTTTTTCTATTTACAACTCATCTTTGACATCGTCATCCAAATCGACATCAGATAAATCAATATCTTCTTCTGTCGGCAATTGACCATCTTTGCCATCCCAGGCGGGTACAGTATTGATCTTTGGTTTTTTGGCTCCTTTAACGGGGGCAGTTTGACCGCGACCAAATGAAATGTCACGTAAAAATTCATTAATACCATCTTTGGAGAAGGAGCCCTTAAGTACAGAGAATTTCATTTTCTTGAAATTAACCACAGCCATGGCAGGATAACCGAAACCACCGATTTCCAACGATTCTTCCAATTCAGATTGAGCAGTGGCCTCTGACCACGCCCAGCCCCATTGTTTTTGTTTGAATTTATCACCCAAAGAGCGTAAGGTGTCCAAGAATTTGTTACGGCACTTGGCATCACAGTCAAGAATATGGGGCAACACCGAAATAATACACAAAGGTTTTCCCTCACAAGCATTATCGAAAGACGACTCGTCTACGATTTCAACTAATTCTGGGGGAGGCACATTGGCGGCATGTTTATCCGTAGCCCAAGTAACAATATCCGAAGCAGTACGTCCACCATCATATTCTTGAGCATCTGAAGAGCGTTTCTTACCGGCAGGGAAATATTTAATGGTGGGATAGCCTCTTACACCATATTCAGCAGCTTTGCTTTGGTGAACAGTGGCATCGAGAGCACCCAATTTAACTTTGCCTTTGAGTTGTGTGGCAGCCTTGGCCCATTCTGGGGCCAAGTTTTTGCAGTGACCGCACCAAGGAGCAAAGAACTCTACTAACCAATCATCTTCAGATTGCAAAACTAATTTATCGAAATTATCATCTGTTAGTTCAATGACATCATCACTGCTTGAAGAACTACCGCTGCTGCCGCCGCTGCTACCACCGCCAAAAGCAGCTTGTACTTTTTTCTTGGCTTCAGCTAAAGCCGCCTCCGCAATAGCTTTAGCAGTGCGTTGGCCATTGTAATCAGTGGGCGAACGTTTGTTGGCGCCAAAGATCTTAATAGTGGGGAAACCTCTTACACCATATTGGCCACCCAAAGTTTTATGTTCATCGGCATTGACGGCACCCACTTTGACGACACCTTTAACAGCTTTGGCAAGTTTTTTGTATTCAGGCACTAAACTTTGGCAATGGCCACACCAGGGAGCATAAAATTCAATTACCCAAATGGCATCATCTTGCACTACAAGTCTATCAAAATTGGAAGGTGTCAATTCAGTAACACCATCACTGGGCATATAGAAAGACCACGCTGTAGGAAGCGCCACTGACAGCAATAAACATAAAGTTGCTAAAAAATATAGAACATAGATACTATTTTTAAAAACTAGTTACAAATAAATAGTTTAAAATAATTTACCTTTTATTAACATGTTTTTGTTGGTGCTATTTCTCTACTAAAGTTTCCAGAACAATTGGTAGATGAAGAAGAATTATTTCTTTTGTGAACTTCAATAAGCCGGTGACGTTGACAGTTTTTGTACTGTGTTCTTACACGTCTGTTGAAAGAAGTAAATTGATTTTTGATAATATTTAGTTAAGTATGAAATTTATTTAATCACTTTCTTATATTTTGTATAATTTTCTTGCAAATTATCTGTTTAATTTTACTTTAAAAACTGACTTTTTCTTTATTCTTACCACGAATGTTTATCTTACTTTGTTACTTTTTCAAGACTGTCAAAATTATTTGATTTCTCTTAAATTTTTAGTTCTCTTCAAAACGTATCGTTTTCTGATTGGTCAGTATCAGAGAACACAGATCTATGGTGGGTAATTTTAACGGCGGCAATTTTTTATCGGTAGTTTTACTTTGGCGGCAGCACTTGTACATATGCCGCTTTAGTGCAATGGCTTCGTTTTTATTTAATTATTATATTTAAACAAATTCAAAGTTTTTCAAAATAAATTTTGTTGATTTTAGAAAAGAGGGAAGAGAAAAGAAAAAATATATTCTTTTGAAAATAATTTTATATCCGTAATTGAATAATATATATAGTTTCATTAAAATTATATTGAAGAAATTTGTATTTCCTTCAATTGTGGCACGGTATTATCAACACACATTATTATCCTTAATATTGAACACTGTTTTATCTCTTTGAATAAATACCAGTATAACGGTTGTAGTTACTGCTAATAGTGGCAACTTGTCGAAAAGTTAATTCTAAAACAAATTGTAGTGGAAAAAATTGTCCAACACTGGTTTTCAACTATCCGGACTTTAATTCGGCTTGTTTCTTGTATTAGGGGAACGACCCTTATTCAATTTTGGAGTATATTTTTCAGCAAGAGAATGGTCCTATCATCACTATAAACCGTCCATCAACAATCACTAGTCTCAGTAATAAGATCAAGGTGGTAAGATTTTGAAAGGTAAGGTGTAGTCGCTAAAAGCTCCTGTCCAACGTCAGGACAAGATTTGGTTAAAAGTCCTATGGAAGCGTGCGCACTTCCATGGGACGAAAATTGAGTTTATAAAAATTGGAAATGAAAAGGATGATGGAAGAAGGAAGAGCTAATAGAGGAGCTAGATGGTCCTGCCTCTCTGTCCAGATTATTGTCTTTATTACTTAAGGATAATGGGAAGAGAGATAGGATTAAATCGAACGATTTCTCTCGAACGGATATTGCCACTGTAGTGGAAGTATACGATGACGATAAGCTGTTACTGACTGAATTGGAGGATGATCTTATCGGTTTGTTTGAAGATTCTCTGTCAGTAACAGATTTCACAGAGGGAATGGGCGACTTTTCTTGAGGAAATAGGTATCTTTTCTGATTTCTTTTCAGCCGAAAGGATATTAGGAATAATGGACAGAGACACAGGACCTAATCGCACGATTGCCTACGGATGTTGCCATGCAGTAGAAATAGACGATGACCTGGTGAAAGTCCGCAGAGGCATACTCCTTCAGGCAGGATAATTACTGACTGAATTGGAGGATGACCTTATAAGTTTTTTGAAGATTATCTGTATAGCTTACGGGTACTGTAAAGGTAATGGTCGACTTTTTAGGATTTATGAACAGAGAGACTGGACTTAGTCGGACGATTGCTCCCAAAAGGATGTTGCTCTGGAGTGGAAGTGACTGTGAGCTAGTGGAAGTGTACAGAGGCATACTTCATCGGCAAAGACAGTTACTGACAGAATTAGAGGATAAGCTTATCGAATTGTTTGGAGATTTTCTAGCTGTTACGGATGCCACAAAGAGATTGGGCAAACTTTTACTGGATTTAGACGCAGCGCATGGGATTTCTAGTCAGAATACGGACAATAGTGTTCCTATTCTTTCTATCATCTTGAGTCGAAGGAACAGACGACGGATGATAAGGTGGTCGCCTGTTGCCCCCAGAGTGGAAATTGACAAAGAAATTGAGCTGATGGAAGTGCACAGAGGCATAATTAATCAGCAAGAACAGTTGCAGACTGACAGTTACGAAAAGACTGAATTGAAAGATGTTCCTTTTTTCCGAGTTGAAAGAGAGGGAATGGACGTCCTTTTCCTGGATTCTAAGCTTTTAATTAGAATGCGTACAAGGTTGCTCACATTTTCTCTGTTATTTCCGAGTGGAAGGATCAGACGACAGGCAATAAGTTGGTCGCTTATCGAATTTTTTTATATAATTCCCTAGTCGATTAACTTTGGAAACCCACCAATCCTCCCCTAGATTCATTAGAAACTCAACATGCATAGCTCAATTAATTTATCTTTTAATACGCATCCAGAATATATATACTTTTAGGGGTCTAATTCGAAAATAATGGAAATTACAAACGTAATGACAAACCTTTATATACCCTTTAGTCTTAATCAGGTGAAGGGTATAAAAATCAGATCTTTAAAGTTTGTAAATCGACTTAGAATATAATAAGAATTCTCTTTGGTACATTTATGAAGTTACTACATTCCTAAAAGATCGTAATAGTACCCCATCCAGACCTCCAACTTGTTCCCTCAATAAAATTATATTTTCGGGATCTTCCATCCATTATCCACATATAAAATCTCTTAGGGAAAAATATCTTTAGTTAACATTTAATAACTTGAACAAAACCAACTAAATTTTTAGCATTGAAACGATTTTTGTCGTTCATTTTTTTCAAGTCCTTTTTTATCCTTAAAATTAAAGATTTATGTGAATTTTTTTCTACATAAAAAACTAAATACATTATATTGTTGAAAGGCTGTTGAGTTTAAGATAAAGGACTAAAATGTTGCATTATTTTATGCGAAGATTTGGGGGGGAAAGTGTGAGGAGTGAGCAGAGCAACCATAAAAATTACCACAGGCAATTGACCACTGAAATTAATGGAAGTTAAGTAAAACATAAATAAACAATTATACAAAGGACGGGAAGATAAACTGTTTTACTTTTCTTTTTTTAGATTTTGTTTAGACCAAAATTGTTGTCTTTAATTGTCCAGTTCAACAAGTAGATAAATTATGTTTTAGTTCGGATGTAACTATGAAGGTGTTTTCCTCAATATTTGTGCTCCCTTTAACGTAAAAAGAGAAAGTAAAGATACCAAAAGTAAAGGGACTACGAAAATAAAAGAAGCTTCTAAGAAATTGATCATTTAAGGAAATTTCATTCGAACAAAATTTTATAAGGTCTACATGATATTGGAAAAGCCAAGAAATATAATGTAAAAGAGCTCCAAGATTTCCGGAATGGTATGCTAAGATTGAGAATTTACTTTGATAATGAAACAGGAATCGAAGATTTTAATTCTAAATGGCTTAGAATTTCAAATTAGGTCCACATTGCATAGGTCTTAATAAGTTATTGGCTGATCTGATGACCAGGAAATTCGCTCTCCAAACAGCATTAAGGCTGATTGTCAATGGGAACTGGAGGTATAGGATGTACGACTACGTGTGTGTATTGAGAGTAACTATTTTTATTTTACAACTCATTGACTATTGCATCCCTTTTCCCCTCCTGCATAGGACATTTCTCATCACTAGGGAGGATCATGGCCTTTGCCTACCTGTCATGGGAGTGTACTAAGTATCTACACTAAAAGCTCTAAAACAGCGACAAAGTTGTGTCCTCATTTAGGATTTAAACCTTCGGATGTCTTCAGATTTCCAGGTGAATGCAATATATATCGGACTAAGATTGTATCTATTGGGATAGCGACCAATTGACTGAAGTATTGTGAAATATACAATTGAGATATCATGAATTTTACCGACTGCAAATTCGTTATTTGTTCCTTAACCGGATTCTGCAAGATATCGCATCTTATTTCGAAAAGTCGCATATCATCAAATGATATGGCAAATCATTCCAAAATTGTACTGGACTGGGTGCACGATCATGGCACTAATCTGGGCAACATAGAGAGTAATGCCTCGGCGAAAAGGTGAGAACACTGATCTTCTGTGTGGTTTACCATTAATCGCCTGTAGAAATCGTATAGAGGATGCTATAGTGCATCAAGATCTCAGGATTTTTTTGCAGGTGTTGTCGGATTGATCGCAGTTAGTTGTAATCGATGACAATTTGGTAATTACTGATCTGTGGGTTTTCTGTAGTTTCATTCGCAATTGCTGATGATTTCATGTCGAGACCACGCCTTAGGCTCTTCAGAGTTTTTTGTGATAATGATTGCTAAAGCACTTATTCATCTATATATTTTTACTTCGACTCCAGACAGAAATAATCCTACTGCTTCTTTTATGCTTCTCGCTTTAAACGCTTAACTTACATCTCCTTTTTTCTCTTCATCTTTTCAGGTAACACAAATGGTCCATCAAGACCGCAACAAGTCACACACTGCATTTTCTTATTAGTGGCAGCCTGATAACATAAACTAACCCTCGAATTAAAAAATGTCCGATTTGGTCTCAAGTCCTAATGGAAAAAGCTATGAAGTGGTACCAAATAATGATAACATCAGGACGATCATGGTTTCAAAGGAAAAAAGTTACAAAAATAACAATAAAATCTTTAAAAAAAGGGGTGACTGAAATATTGGTTTCCTTACTCGTAAGGTTAGACTTTGTATTCAAAACAAAGTCCATACTTTTTTTACTACTTTTTCCCATTTTTTTGATAGCATATGATGTTTGCGATTTCTGATAGCCTGTTCTGAAATTAATTCTAGCGAGGGCATTTTGTATCGATCGAAACAAATGTTAGATAGAATGTGCAAGCTCTGAGTTATAAGGCAGGAGAATCCAAATTTCACATTAACTGTTTTCCAAATGAATTTGGAATGAACCTGCAAGAAGTTGTCAAATTCTGACACAATGAAAGATCATGGATTGGTGTCTGATAGTTTTTGCTTTCGGTGGTGGTCGGTTGTGATCTTCTGACCAAATTGTATTAGTTCATAATTTAGACACAATTCTGATTTTACCTTCGCTTTGGCGTCATAGATATTCAGTCTTGGCATTCATCATTTGTACTTTACATTGGACTTTTTTAGCTTGAAAATTTCGTATTAATAAAAAGCAGGACGATAGAAAAATAACCTCTTTTGTAGCATTCATGCATCACTTCCGATACGAAAAATCGCATTTCAAAGTTTCTTGCATGTTGTACGACTTCCGAAGATTATCCTACATTTGACAGCAATTTTTTTAATAAAGCTGCCAATTCCACATTCTCATACTTTTTCGACAGACCTGGACTCTGCTGTTTCGGAATCATTACTTTTGGTAGGACTTTTAGCGATCGTTTTCGACAAATAAATCATGTTCACAAAATTCGACGTAATATATCTATTGAATTGAGTTAACTTGTTGGCGTTTATCGGGTAGTGGATTGTAATGAAAGATTTCTACCTAACAAAATGCCACATATTACAATGTCTTATTGCAGGATAACCGAAAACACCGACTTTCAAAAATGCCTCCAATTCAGATTGGGTAGTGGCTTTTGACCAAGTTAAACCTCAACTCTATTGTTTTGTTTTAATTTATCACCCAAAGGGCGTAAGCTGTTCAAGAATTTGTTACAACACTGAGACAGCAAGATGACTTGTCTACGATTTCAACTAATTCAGGTGAGATGAGATTAGCGACATGTTATCGAAAACCTAAGTAAAAATATTCGAAGCTGTACGTCCACCATTACCATATTTTTGAGCATTAGAAAAAGGCATTTTTGATTGTGGGATATTCTCGTACAACAACTTTATTTTTTCTAAAGCACCAAATTTAACTTTGCCTTTGAGCTATGTGGCAGCTTTGGCCCATTTTAGAGCCATTTTTTGGCAGTAACCACAATTAGGAGCAAAGAATTATACAAATTAATTAATTATTGATTGCAAAAATTGTTTATAGAAATTATGATCGGTTAGTTCAATGATATCATCACTGCTTGAAAAGTTTTCACTCTCTTATAGTGAAAGATTTTTACCCATTAATATACCACGTTTGTTATGGACTAAATGCAGTTTCCAAATCGATTTTTTATTTGTTTATCCCAATATGTTAACTTCACTGATCCAAGATTTTAATGGATTTGCAAAGTGGTTTCATGAGGATTTATTCTCTCGTAAGAAAGATCCTTCCAAACCCTTTAAAATATTTGATATCTTTCAAATTGGTGTGTTATTTCCATATCTGAAATGTACCTGTTTCATCTCTTTCTGTCAGTAACAAACAAATCATCTTGAAAATAGTCCTTTTTACATCTTTCATATTTGACAAGGACAAAAACCATAACCAGCTACTTAAGAAGGTACTTCTTCCTTTATGTCATTGATAGATTTTAATGCGATTTCTTCTTCAATAATATTTTTTTTTATACAAACAAAAAATTTCAATTCAATTGCTTTAATTCTCAGGAAGGGGGTAGTGATACACCCCAACAACATCATTGGGTATATTTACTTCCTGTCACATGTATGTGAGTAAATGTTTGTAAGTGTATGTGGTATTTTTTTTTGTGAATAAGTGGCTGCTGTTGCAAGTGTCGTTTGTAAACAATGAAATGAAAAGATGAAAATAAACATTGACTTGACATATCAACAGCAATTTCAGCAAAATAAACAAAAAACCAACAGCAACAACAACAACAACAACAACAAACCATTTAAATATTTTCTTTTTTTATGCAAAAACAGAAAAAAGAACCCCTTTTTTATTTCACTTTCAACCATTTTTTTGTCACACATTTTTTCTTACCGATTCCTTGTTTTTGCACAAATAAATATGGGAATCAATAGGAAAACATTTATTATGTATGGAGTAATGGGAGTATTTATGTGGTGTATATAACTCCTTTGGGCATTATCTCAATGGCAGCAAAATCATCATCAACATCTCGTCATATTTTTGGTATTATCATCATCAGTTATTATTGCCAAATATTTGACATAAAAGGATTATGTGTGTGAGTGTGTGTGTGCGTTTGTTATCTTCACGTTCGTACAAATCAATGTGTAGAGTAAACCAATAGTGGGTGGAGAACAGTGGTTAAAAGAATGAGAAATGTAGGAGAAAATAAGTAAGAGACTTTGGTTTTCATATAACTTGTTTGGATCACATATGGATTGAACATTTTCTAACTTTAATTACTGTTTTTAAATTCGGGATCGATTATAGGGAACCTCCTTTTCATCAATCTGTCAAACTCCTTGCCAAATTTTCATTGTTTTTAAACGACTCCTTATTTCTCTTATTCCTTTTTCACATAACCACCATGACTCCACTTACATTTGGGCAATTTTCTAGTACAGAGTTTGTGTATTATTTTACTACTATTCCGAAGCTTTCATGTGAAAAGGTGGAAAAGCGATTTAACAGCTATAAACAGCTATTTATTGGAAACAAGAAAATAAGGCGACTCCGTAAACAAAAAAACTTTAGAAACAGCAATGAGCTTCAAAGAAGTATTGGCTGTAGCGTAATCAGAAGAAAAGACGTGGAGAACAAACTCTGGAACTTGGTTTTTTAGAGAACTAAGCACCAACAACGTTTAAACAGTAGAAACTACAACTGGCGAAATAAATAACTAAAACTGCAAGAAGAGACTGGCGATAGTTTCCACGATGGTAAAGGATGGACATGACAAGATCCAAGCAGTAGACAATCAAGCAGCATGTGAAGACAAAGGATATGGAACGAAGTTACAGTTATCATTTTTCAGTTACTTAAAAATAGCGGTCGAGAGTAAGAACCATATATTCTTTCAATCATTACCACCGAGTGTCAATGCAAAGTAGACCTAAAAATTTGGGAGAGGAAATTTTCCTGAAAAATCTTTGTTCAACGTTAGCCAAAACTTTTTCCGATCCTACTCTTTTTCTTATTCCACTCCAAAGAGACAGTGAAGCGAATTCTAGTAGTGTATCATTCGGAATAAATAAAAGTCAGAATGAGCAATGTTTGTGCTATTGAGTGGATGAGACGAAGCTTCCAATCCAATGTTTCTAAATTAGATTTCACATTGTGATCTTGTGTCTGGTGTGATATTCTGCTAATTTTCCATTGATTGTTCTCTTTAAAGGATTGAATAGTCCTCTGTAAAGGTCAGCAATTTTATCTGGTCCTCATAATTAAAACACTCTTTTGTATAATGGAATAACGGCATCGATTTGTCGGGATTTATTTTATATGACTTTTGTCTTTGGTTTTTATCGTTATTTCTCTTTCTGGTTGCATATGAATTCTGCACCAAAAGATCTTTTCCATTTTTCACGTAAAGATTAGATCAAGACAATTTATGAGTCTTCTGTTCAGAAGTTAAATATATTCCAATAAGGTCCTACTGCATTGATCGAAACAAATGGTATTTAGAAGGTGCAATACGTAAGCTATTAGGTGGATGATGCACCATTATCCATTTAAAGCGTTTGGAATCAAAATTATGGCTGTCAATTTTCATTGATTTTTCTTCAAACGGGAATACAAAACACTCTCTTGATCTCAAGAAATACAGTTTAATCACTTAATGTGGTTGAAGGGGATTTATATGATTTGATCACCTTAGAACATCTCCCGGATGCAATTTTCTTTATTTTGAATATATTCAAGGGAAATGTTTGTGGTGGCACTCCCAAAGATAACTCTAATTTTTTTTGTTCCCCAAACATTTTGGTCGAGAAAAACTTCCTCATTTTCAAACTTTTTCGGTTGATCAGACCTTTCGCGTTGAGAGTTCTCAAGTTTTTTTTAATTAGTGCATGTTGACCATAAGTTCTACCAATAATCGATTACTTCCAGAAGATTTTTACTTCAAAGGAAAGAAAGTTACAAAATTCCAGGCGAATCATCATTTAATGATTAAACTGCTTTTGGTGAATTCGCAGTCATTGGAATTTTATTTTCACTTTTAGGAGCTTTTTATTCTAATAACTGTTCATATATTTTGCGAATCCATCCCACTGTGTATTTATTTCGCGAAAGAAACTTTCTTCTAAGCCAAAAAGGATTTTATATGATATGACTACATGGTGACTCAAATGGTTTAAAAATTTGTAAACTCACCAAATAAAAGAAATCTCACCCCAGTAATCTACTTTAACCCCTTCCTTTTACCTTTTTGGTATCTAAAATGTCATAAAGTCAGTCACAAACAAATAAATGTCTCCTCATATCAATATTTCTATGACTTTTTCATATCAAATCAATTTCATATTTCATTCTTAAGAATATTACACACATACACATGTATTTGACACAATATAATACATATTTGATATACAGCTGCGGTCAAAATAATAGCACCACTCACATGACATATCTTTGTTGCTGATTTGTGTTTTTGTTCATGACAATTTCTATTCAAAATTTTGTAATTCCGTTATTTAAAGTATATTTTCTGAATAATATTAGCCGACAATGTCGGGACAATGTCCAGCAAAATAGCTAAAAAGTGGTTTAAGAATAAGGGAGTTACTATAATGAAATGACTTCCCCAGTCTCCCGATATAAATTCAATCGATAATTTATATATAAAAGAAGGGGCCTAAAATTAATCTTTACACCACTGTGAGCTGGCATAGAACTCTATTATTCTGGAAAGATGCCAGAATGTAATTAAATCACTGGGAAGGTGATTTTCGGCTGTTATTAGGAAAGATAATAAATAGAATCATTCTTTTCATCTTCACTATATTTTTATCTTACTTTTGAATTTATTGGACGATAAAATAAGAACAATGGCTTTCATGACTTATTAAAGAAGACGTATATATGTGGTGCTATTATTTTGACTGCAGCTGTATATATATATATTTATATATGTCTTATATGATCAAATAATGAGCTTTTGCACTTTTGTGTATTTACATTAAAATGTCACTTTTACATTTTACGGCATTTGATACCGGAATTTAACCCCTTTTATGCCGTTTTTTTATTCACTTTTCGCTGATTTGAAAAGTAAACCATAACGAGTGTAATGTGTGTGACTTTTATTATTAGAAAAAAGTGTATATTTTTATGTTTAACATTCGTTATGCATTATAATTCAATAAAAATAATAAAAATAATAAAAATCATAATAAATAGAAACATAATATTTACTAAGTTTTATAAGACAGACGTCGCTTTTTCTCTGTGTGTGTTTGAATTTTTATGTTTACTACTGTAATGTGAATGTAGAACATGTTTATGTACTTATTTCTATAAATTATATTATTTATACGTTATAGTTAAGTATTTTTTATGATTTTTTAATAATATTAAATGGCTGAAATTAATATTGAAAAAAATATATATGGATTTTGAGAAAGTAAATCCTTTACCTTTTGTCGGAAATGAAGTATTTAGATTTGATGACATTTATTAATGTATTCCATACATTAACTTCATTAAGCTTCAAAAAAAATAGTTACATAAGATTAAAATGGGTTGACATATGGTATTCCTATCTCTCTTTTAATATATGGGTCCCGCTCCAAAAAAGTTTCATTAGACAATTTCTGTCACCTTGTTTTGAAGAGAAGCGTAAACATTTCTGCATCCATCTGAATAAATGCTAGTCAGTTGGAACAAGTTCTGGGCTATAAATTGGAAGAGGAATTGCCTTTGAACTATTTTGCAACATTGTCATGATGGAAATTGTATGACTTCGTCCCTGTTCCTTTTAATGATTGTTCTCTATAAATGAAACATCTGTCTTCGGTTCCATGATTTCAATTTTCGTTAAGCAGTTCTAATAACGAATACCAGTCAATGCGTTCTGCATTAATTGAAACAAAAGGTAGCAAGGTCTTGGCTATAAGAAGGTGATGGAAAACTTTCCATTGACTATTTTCCAAATTTTATTTAAAGAACCTTGTAATATCTTGCTTTTTGTCCACTTCTGTCTAATCTTCTTTTTAGCGAACTGTTCTCTTCAATTCGTATAGATCGTCTGATCCAACAAATCATAATATAAAAAAACCCTTTTTAAAGAAGAAAACATTAAACATCAAACACCTCATGTTGAAATAAAGCGCATTCCAGGATATAGATCAAACTAAACAGTAGACAGAACCATAACACGTATGGGATACCCACTTGCAATATGTATGGAAAACTGACCAGATCATGGGCTCGTATTAGCCGAATATTTTGACCGTTGGTCGTTTATTGTTCTCTTCATCCGGTTAGTGTAAACTAGAAATTTGTATCACCAGTAACAATGCGATACAAAAACTTCTCTTGTTCTTCTTTTTAAGCGTCATTTTAACATAATGATTTTGCTAGACCTTTAAAGACCAATTTCTTGAATGTAATTTTAATTTTATAAGTTCTTCTTGTATTCGTTAATAACCTTCATCTAGTTAACCCAAAATTCCTCATCTTCAAATATTTTCGACTGACCAAATCTCACTTTGACTTCTTTTTTTTCGTGCAAAGCATAGTTTAGAAGTTGAAGTATCAAAGGAAAGCTTCTAGTGTAAACAATTAGTTTATGTGAGGACAATCTCTTTCCTAATGGGGTCTGACATGATTATCGTTGCAAACGGAATGACAAAGCTTGTGATTAGTATTTGTGGTGATGAAGGGTAAGTACAAAAAATATATGTTCTTTGAATATAGTTTTAGACTTAAATTGGCCGTTGAACTTTCAAATTATTATTGAAAATTAAAAACTGTTTATTTATCAAAATTGAATATAAAAAATCTTTTGTATTATTTTCAGCAATAAAACGTGATCAAACATAATTAATAAATGAAATATTTTATTAGCTATTTTCCCTCCCCAAAAAGTCCTCCCTCTATTTGAATACAATCTCTACAATCAAATGCACAGAAACTTAAAAACTTTAATATTTATACCCTACACCATCATATATGGATTTGCGTTTGTGCAGATGTTTGTAAAATGCGGAAAAATTGGTGTAACACCCACCTTTAAGTAAAGCGTTTAAGGGTCGATTTAATGATGTTCGTCCATCTGGCTGTTTGGTTGTCCATGTGAATCTTGTAAACAATATACAGGTTACTTGAAATTTTGGCCCCATACAAATACTCTCAAAATTGGATTTTAAGTTCATAAGAGTCCAAAATATAAATCGATTTTAACAAAGTTGGGCACAAATAAGTCTTAAACTCTGTGCCAAATTATATGAGAATTGATTCATTATTTCTCACAGGTTCCATAAAACCATCCTTCAAAGTATAAAGGGCTTAAATCTCACATATACATTGGTATTAAGTTAAGAGACAGTCAAATTAAAATAAAGCAACAATTTATGTTTAAAACTTTACAATTCGGCATAGTTCCCATATAACCCCTCCGAAAAAAACCCTTTAAAATCCATAAATTACACATTGTAAATTAATGTACTCTTTAACATAAATTAGAAAACAAATTATACGAGGGTAGTTCATAAAATGTTCTTGGTTACCATTTATAACCAACAATGTAGGGTATTAAGTAATCGAGCTTGACCGACTATAACATTTTGACTTGTTTTCATGTAAAATTACAATAAAAATCCAGTTAATTTATGCAAAAAGAAAATTAAATATTTAATAAACAAAATAAAATCCATAACAAAAGAAAAACTATCAAAAAACAGCAGGAAAAGAAATTTATATCTTTTATCTACACACACTCCAGGACCAATTACAGTGCATCACCCCTCATTTTCAAAAATTCTAAAATATAACACACAGATTATAATTATTTATTTATAAAAGTGTGAAAATAGTAAAATGACATTTATTAAGTGTTCGAAAGATGTGTGTGTTTCAAAGAAAAAAACTCTTAAGAGAGAAACAAAAATAGATCTTTTACATCTAAAGTTTTTATACCCTTCACCACTACAAAATGTGAAAAGGATGTATATTAACTTTGTCATTTCATGTGTAACGTTAAAAAGGAATCATTGCAGACTCCATAATGTATTTATATTCTTGTCTGTCCGTCTGCTCACATCCACAATAACTGACAGAGCTCAATGAAATTTGGCCAGAGTATTTTTTATAGTCCTGAAATATTTTCTGTTTAAGACCAGCGATATTTGAGGCAACCTTTAAGTTCAAGCGAAGAACTTTCGTAAAATTGTCCATTATAAATCGAACAGTTGAAATAAAGATCATAAGAAATAATATCAGGTTATATGTTCTTTATTACCATTCTGCAAATTATCAAAATCGGTTCAGTATAAAAAAGTTATAGCCAAAAGTATAAGTATAAGTAATAAGTGCTGGGGGTATTATGTGTTTATGCATAGGCCCCATACAAATGTCTCCCCGGTTTTAGTCCATAAAATTCCTAAATATAAAACGATGTCAACCAAATTTGGCAAAAATTAGTGTTATTATATTCGTCAAAGATGTACCAAATTAGACGAGGATCGGTCCATTATTTCTCATGGGTGCCAAACAACCACCCACCACAATATCATCTTGTAATCGCATGTGGGTACACGTGGATATTGTAGTCAAATTAAGATAAATTTAAGCCAAAACCACTGTGCGAAATTATACGAGCGTCGGTCCATAATTTTTTTCTATCTCCCATATTACTCTCCAGAAAAAATTCCTTTAAAAACGCATACATTTCACGTAAATAATAAAGTATTGCACACATAAGCATAAATATCAAATTGTACGAGGGCCGTACACAAAATTTTTGTAGTAAACATTTGCAACCAACAATGTGATGTAGTGTATTGCATAGTCGGGCTTGATCGACTATACAATTTTACTTCTTTTATGACCCATTAAGTGTTTCTGCGTTATATTTAAGAAAAACTTGTATATATTGTACACGATTGTGTGTGTATGAGTGAGTGTGTATGTATGAAACTTCTTTGTGATGTAGAGTATTGAAAATTCGGTGTAGCTGAATGTAGCATTCTTAGTTGTTAGTTATTTGAATTTCTTGAAATAGAAGAGATGAAAGAAAAACAAAAAATAAACTATTTTTTCCTTAATATTCTTGTTGTTTTTGTTGGTGGTAATTATTAACAAAAGAAAACACCACCACATTATTTAAATACACACACACACATACACACACATACACACACAACATAAACATATAAGCATATAAATAGGATTTTGAATATGTGTGTTTATACTTTGTTACAGTTTTAGATAGTTATTGTTCTTGTATTGTTGTTATTGTTGTAACAACATATAAAGGATTTTCACACCAAAAACAAGTTAATGAGACTATTAAATATTTTATATACAATAAAACAATGGTTGGGGTGGGCTATTACACGTTACAGGGAGGGTGTAACTATTTTATGAAAGACAATTTTAAGGTTGTGTGTTTTACAAGAAGAATATTTGAAGGAGAAAATTATATTAAGTTTATTTGTGGATCTTTGGAATGATGTAATACTGGAATTTTCGGTAGGGAAACGCCAGGATAACGCCTATTTCCGTTCATAAATGATATACGATTAGAAGATCTTCGTATTATTGGGATATGGATTAAGTTAATTTCCAATTTCCTATTCTGAAGTAAGTCGTATTTCAATGAGGCTTTTCTCAACCGATCGAAGTTACAGGAAGATAGAAGAGTCAAGGTCTTAGCTAAAAGAAGGATAAACTAAAGTTTGGTTACCACTGTTTTCCGAATAGTTTTTACCAGTCCTACAACATGTACTCTGACGATGAAAAGATATAGACTCGTGTCTGGTGGAATATTTAAGTTCCTCTATTGAATTCTCCTTTCAAAGAAATTGTCTTCGGTAGTACGAGATCGTCTGACCTGATTTCAATAGCTCATAATGTTAAAAATGCTTCCAAACTTGTGCAGTATGCAGGGCTCTCCTTGTAATTAGTGTCGAAATTGTCACCTATGAGTGAGTGTTTGAGTTGACCTTCGACTGTGGGAAGGGATACGGCTTGTTCTGTGAATTTTAATGACGATTCAAGCTTTCCTTTTGCATTTGGCAAAAATATTCGTCGAGAAATGCTTCCAAACTTGAACTTTTAAACATCCTTTTATTTTGTGTCGAAGTTACTACCTATGAATCGCGAAATTTATCGAGGTTTGGGTTGGCCGTTACTCCTGCTTTTGAAAACAATCAGGCTGTTATGAAATCACTCAAAATAAAACACATTTTCGTTATTCTACTCATGACTCATGATATTTCAGAGGCATTAAAACATGCATTTCCTCGGCTAATGGGATTCTCTTATCGGATAAGGGATTGCTCATACTCTATTGAAGAAACATTAAATGATTGGCTTTTTGGTTCCGATCTGATGGGTGTCTATATTGCCAAATAGTTAAACTATGAATATGACAATGAGGGGAAAGATCTCACGTTATCTAAATAGTTAGACTTGTTGCAAAGTTGTGTAAGTATTTGAGTCGGCAGATTGAGGTCAGTCCGAGTTTGAGGTTTAGAAGTCCATACTTAAGTAATATAATCATTGCATAAGTACTTGTCATCATCACGACCGTCTTAACACGATGCGATTCCAAATAAGTTTGTCAATAATTCGAATTTTATATTGAAAGAACTATTCTTGCTAAGGAGTTGCAACTTTCCAATTTCTTTCAACACAGTGGAGGACACTTTAGAAATATGATCTCTATGCCTGTTTCGATTCCAGACACCTAGACAACAAATTTTTGTTCACATATTATATTGCTATTATCCTAGGAAGGGTCATAGGCTACAAAAATCGTGTGGGTGAAAATTGGAATTCTAATAGGACTTAAAAGAAAGCCTGTCACAAAACTCGCTGATCAATTTTCCAGAGTAGCTGTTGTTGTGGTTTTCCCGTTCGATTGATATTGTCTAAACACAACAAGTTACTTATTTAACATTTTGATCAGATCCAGTTTAGGATTAGCTTCAAGTTAAAAATTGCCATGGAGTTGCCTTTCTTAATTGGCAACATTGTACGTTCATGTCCACAGAATTCTAAAATAAAAAATGTTATTTAAGATAAGGATTCGAGGAATCAAGATAGATCTTGAAATTATAATGTAAAATCTGGTCATTTGGTGGTTCCACTGAAAGAAACAAGTAACAATCAGATGGACCGAAGATGGGTAATGTAGGATTACACATTTGAGCATAGGAAAGTATGTTTAAATGGGTTTGAATATTAGTGGTCTAGAGTTGTTTGATATTATGTCATAATGATTTTTTTGGTTAGATTCAACAGCAGATCTAAATACGTGAAATATACAGTTCAAATGATTCACGTTTTGTTTCACGATGGGTTAAAATCTTTTTTTAATTATATTTGTAATGTTTGATCGGTTGGATCGATTTGCATGAAATGTAACATAATGATAACAGTCTACGATTATAACTATGGATGTCATTAGGGCTTCATGGGCGGAGTTAAATATTTTAAACATCTAAGGCGGAGCAGTATATAGAAAACCACATGTCTCTAATGAATGTATATTCGTTCTTTTTTATTTTCATACGATATTCTTGTAGGTTTTCCAACAGTGCAATATGTATGTTCCACAATCACTTGCTTGGCATTTTGAACAGTTCTCAAGGTCTTGTCGAATACCTCTGCCTCTCTGATTGGTATTTAGACAAAATCGAAACCAAAAGATGACAAATTGTTTCCCTATTTTCGAGAAAATCTAGCAATATTTCCCTTTTATTATTTTATGTTCTTCTACCCACTTCTGCCATAAATTCAATAACTTTACTATCTTTTTAAATGGATTTTCTATTTCTCTCTCCTTTGTCTCTCACTCCCTCTCTCCCTCCCCTCTCTCCCTCTCTCTCTCTCTCTCTCTAACTTGGCTTTGCAAAGTTAACAGTATTCTTTTGCCTCTAAATTAATGACATTTAGTTTATATATTTTTGTTGTTGTTATTATTGTAGTATCTGTATAACAACAATATTGTAAGTTTGTCGTTTAATTCAAAAGTTGGTGTTGGATGTCTTCTTCCATTTCAATAGGATTTCTATCATCCAGTTCGGTTTAGTAATGCTGTGCCTGTTGTCTTTTAGTTTATTTCCATATTTAGTTCTCTCCTTTTTTGCTGACGTTAACTTGAAAATAATTTTATCCTTTCAATTAAAGTTTATTTTCTTTTTTTTTGCCTTTAAGTTTATTTCTTTACATATGATTGCTTTCTAATAGATTTTCCATAGTGTCAAGATGTAATCATTGTAATGGGCTCTGGCTGAGTGGAGGAGAGTCCAAAAACACTGTGGGTGGAGGAGAGAAAATATCAAAATAAAAATATTCCCAATAATAAATTTGTATCTTCAAGATATTGAATTCACTCTTCTAAACTCTTCACAAATTATAGTTTCAGTCCCACTGTTCGAAGTGTTGAAAAATAAATTATTTTGCAATTACTGTGTAAAACTTTAAATTGAATATTTTTAATGGAGAAAATAGTGAAATTATGGAATAATTTTTAATTGGCAAAATAAGTTTTTATTAATAAAAAATGATGATTAAGAATTTTGAATGAAATTTAATTAAAAGCATTTAACTTATATTATGAGATAATGGCATTCATCAATTGATGCAAGCCTTAATCAGTAGTAGATTTTCATTATTGGGGTTGTTCCTTCTCTTTTCCTAACATGATCACATACAACAAACTAATATTTTTATTGCTGTTAATTTCTTCCTCAATTTTCCTTCTTTGTGTATGTTCTGGTCGTTCCTTTTTGTGTTTATAAGGAGGCTTAAGATTAAAGCAAATCTGATTCTATGTCTTAACTAACTTTTATGTGTGAGAACAATTAAAGTAGGATCACTTTCATTCAAAGTTTCGACATCATTTCTAGTATTAAATCCATTAAAAAATCAACTCCGTTTTTGCTTATTTGCATTATAATTTTCATACTGAAAGATAAAGAGGATTCAAGGGAATTTCAATATTCGCACTAGATTCCTTGTTCGTTCGCAGTTATCAAGATACCAATGTAGCAGAGTTGGTTGAGACTTTCTAATTTGTTCGTACAAAGTAGAGGTAAATATAGGACGTTACATTTGCACCTTCTTCGGGCCATTATCTTTCAAATCATTTTCCAATCACATTGTTGTCACTAGATCTAAATATCATTTAAGTAATTCCGATCGCTTAGAAGACCATGTTGCTCACATTAACTTCACCTGCTCAATAAAGAATCATAAACGTTGAAATTGATGCTACATTGACACAGTGGTGAGTGACAGTCTGAGGATTCTCTTATGACAATATGTTGACTGTTTATATGGTTGTCAGTGAATTGGAATGGTCTGTGAAACTACTTTCAGTCACCTCATTATCAAAATTCTCGATCTCTTAACATGTTCTGAGATTGTTAGTTAAGAGAGAGAGATTACCTCAATACGTGTTTTACTGAATATGGTAATTAAATCTTCAAACTTCTTCATGTTGGAATATGCAGAGATAATGCATAGATGATTCTTATAAGACTTAGTTAACATTCAGTTAGGTAGGTTGAGGACACTTTATAGATCCAATGTACTTTAGCATACACTTAGGCCACTATATCAGATCATTGTACCCTTGCCGCCTGAGAGAAAACATAAACAGATCCAACCATTAGTGGCTTTAAGAAGTATTATTGTGGACATAATTCCTAAATTTCCTTCAATTAACGTCTTTGTGATAAAACATGTATCTCTCATAAAATTTCAGAGTCTATGGTGTATGTATACAACTGACATAGGTAATATAATACACGTACTACACTCGATGTCGTCGATGACATATTATCGATTAAAAAGTTACTGCAGAGTTCAGTAAGAACGACCATCATCATCCTACTAAGCCATAGTATTTTTGTAGTTTTATCAACGGTTATTACGCATAACCCTTCCGTCTACTCCTGTAGGCTGGATTTCAATGCGATGAAAGGTATCTGGGTTTTCAAGCTAACAAACTAACCTTATTTGCTAATTTATCTGCCCTTTAACTGCCTCTTTGTTAGGTGTAACGTTCCACTTGTCAACAAATCGTTTATAGCCTTCTCACAATCCAGGATACTTCGCGAAATCGTATCCTTAGACTCTAATGTCCGGTAAAGTTGTAATGATCTCCGTATGTCAAAATAACCATGTTTTCTATAGCCCAGACTATACACTCTCTGATCGCAGATATCTCTGCTCCGTAAAACCGTATTATGGTCTGGTAATCGAAGATATATTCTAGTTTCTGGTTTATCTATAGAGAGTCCTAGTCCTCTCCTATCCGACGGTCAAAGAAGCCGTTTGCTTGATATTCTATCAATCATTTCTATATAAATCTGATATCTATGCAAAATGTTAGTGACTTTATTTCATGATATGTCAATCTTAATGTTGCATTTCACGTACTGAAGCATAAGTAGGTATAGGCGTAATTGCGCTCCTGTATAGCCTTTATGTCATTTTAGGATTGAAGTCTCATTTAAATCCAATAGTCCATTCTCGACTGACCTTCCCTCAGTTTAAAGGCAACTAATCAGGAGCAATGTTTAATGACCCACCAAGTTATCTTCATCTTCTAAATATTCACTTCTTAATTAAATAAATTTGTCTTTGATTTTTTTATTTTGCCAACAATTAAAATTGATTGGAAAATAAAAGAGAATTCAATATATTTTTTTCCTTTTACCTACGAAACTCAATAAATTCTATTAGAAATAATTTTCCTTTTATTCTTCCATTTTTTTGTGATTCAATGAATATTGGAATATTTATGAATGGAAGAAAATCAGCTTAGGGGCTCATTATCCACGTTTATAAATAATGAACACAATAACACACACACACACCACAAGAAACAACAACAATAACAACAAAAAATTGGATACAAAATAAAAAGTAACAAAAAAAAAGATTTTTAATTAATTTTTTAACACACAAAAACAAAAAATATAAGAAACAAAAAGTAAAAAAATGAGTATTGAAACCAAGTGAAAACAACATGGGAAGAATGAAAGGACTTATGAGGTAATAATGAATCGTAAGTACCCTTCAGTAGAAATCTTTAATATATAATCTGCTTAAGGATATAACATATTCATTGAATCAAGCTTGGATACCAAAAATACGGAAACAGTTGATTAATGCCTTAAAATATTTAAATGGCTTCAGCTTCTGAGTTTATTAAGCTCATGATGTCCAGGATGTGTTCAATTATTGGATACAATGACCCTACTGCCAAACCAAATGAATGAAATTGAGTGACCTCCATTGAGTGTGTCCATCACTTAGAAGGGCAGCATTGGTCTGACAGTCGTGTGTCATATTATCTTTAAACAAATACTGGACATAAGTGTGATATGGACTAACAGCTAATATACATAATACCCTATTACTCCTCTAGATCATTTGTATGTTCATTTCTAATATTGGAGAATCCAGCCTGACATGTTCGGGGGAGATTTCAACTGTGTAAAGAAGGATTGGAGACACATGAGGCCAAGCATAATAATGTGTTCCTTCAGCAATAGATGAGAAGTTAGGATCCTTATGGTTGCGTTTTGGCAACTTTTAATATTTATCCACTACTTATCATTCAAGGAGTCTTAACTTGTCACCATAAAACATCACTAATAATTCAATCAATCCTGGAGACCATTTCAGTTAATATCACTTCAGGTAAGCGGCGGCTAAATTGGAGACTGATGTTGTTGTAATTGTTGTAATGGAGTTACGTAAGATACAAATGCCATCCCTTTGATGATGTGCCTGGATCAGTTCCTAAAATGACATCACTTTACACATGAGTTGCCACTTAACTAGATTTACATGTTGTGCAAAAAGATGCGGAGCAATATTGTCGAAATATGCTGTTTCGGAATCAAACCCTTACTTGTTCCTATTGCGGCTATGAATTTCGAGTCATTAAGAAAAGAAGAATCGTCTGTCTTGAAAAAGCAGATTGGCTAATCGTTTTATATGTGATAACAACACGATTTTACACGTTTTTTGGATCTTGTTACTTCACCGAAATTTATGAGTGATTGTCATCAGCTGAGGAAGTTTATAAGTCTGGTCAGCCGATGAAAATTTAGGAATTAGAAACATTACTTGTAGGAGATTATTGTTATTTTCAAAATCTTAAATTGAGGCAGGCTGATGTTGAAATTCGCTTGATTCGATGTTTTGGCAAACAATTTTGGCAAAATGTCATATGAACGGCAAATTAAATCAATCCGAACCAGTCAAGTCAATATTAAAGCCAAATATTGATGACGTTAGATACACGTCTTTGAGATTATGGAATTAGAAAATGAGCTGTTGAAATCGGATCAAATGATCAATGTGGGCTAAAAGCGAAAATAATTGATTCCCTTAAAGAAAACAAACAAATAATACCGAGCAGATATGGAACCATAATTTTTTATTATTACAATCCTCGAACACGTATTGCAACATCTATTAAAAGCTATTTGGAATGCAGGGCACAAGAAGTTTTGGAAAAATCCGTATGGTGTACCAACCATTTCAGTTAATGTTGAAGCTTAAGTTCTGGTCTGTATTTGAAATGAGAAGTTTTTTGTGTACTTTTTGAACTGCACTTGAGTAAAATAAAATAAAAATCCACTAAATCCGATCTGAATTTTGGAAACAATGCTCCTTGCGATTAATATTTGTTTTTACATTTTCAAAATCTCCTCTCATACTTCAGTCCAGAATAGGGTATCTGAAATTGCATAGTGTCATTCTTTACCTCAGATGAATTTTTTGTATTAGAAGATCATGAAATCAGTTTGGACTTTAAGATATCAGAAGATAATGCAATAAACATTACCTAAATATTTGTTCAGACGCAGGGGATTAAGCTTTCATGAAACGTTCAGTCACATGTTGCAAGTCCGCTCAAATATTAGTTGATACATAGTGCATGGGTAATTTTGAATCACCCAATTTTTGGCCAAGATTATGCTCTTTGTTTAGTCCAGTGCAAAACGTCCTTTAGTAAAATGCAGTGGACTTAAGAAGGGTTATCAAAAGTAAGCTTGATTAATTATGTATTTCAAAGAAGAACAGTTCTTCTTAGTATAACATACGGAATAACTAACATATTATACCACCCCTCCTCTCTTACGATTGTGTAGGGTATGTGAAATATTGTAACCAACTTACAATAACATGAGAAGTACCAAAAAAATGGTACACAAAATATTGTTTGGAGTGGTTGGGGGGATGATGCAGTCAAACAAGCGAAATATTATTTTATAATTTCCTGAATATTTTTTAAGTTTCATCAGAAGAAGAAAAAACTTTTTTTTAATTTTTCGTTTTGTAAAGAACCAAAAACAAAAACTTGTTTAAAAAATTCGTTTACTTTGTTAATTACTTTTTTTTAAATTTCTGTTTTGCTTAAAAAAAGGGATGAAGGTGTTTTAGTTTATCAGGTGTAATATTGTAACCACTCATACACACACACACACACTTTTTAATATATAAATACTTTTATAATTATCCTTTAAATATATGTGTTATTGTTATTATTATATTTTTTCTCTTTCAAAGATTTAATTATTTTGTGATCCATTCAATATGGTTTTGATAGGAAATGAAAGGAGAGTAGAAATAAGAAAAATAAATGAAAACAGACACCATCTTAAAACTCATTAATTGATTTTGCTTTATTTGAAAAGGGATTTGTTTTCTTTTTAAACTTTTTTTCCTTCCTTTGTGTATGTTCTTTTTTTCAACTTTTGTTGTTCTTTTGAATTTCTTATTAAACCGCAAAATGAACTTTTTTTAGAGAAAACAGATATGTCAGACCTTGTATTTAAAGCTTTTAATATATATTTTTTTAATTTATGGAAAGTTTCAAATGCTTTAAGCGATTTTAAAAATAATTTTTAATTAAAACTTCGGAAGTGTTAATTCTATTGAATTATGTTCTTAATATTAAGCCATTAAGTTCCAGACATTGTAAAATATGTTAGATTAATTTTACTTTACATTCACTACTTGCAGATTAAGACCGATAAATCATTAAGATTAAGACCGATAAATCATTAAGATTAAGACCGATAAATCATTGGTATAGAAATTATTGTGTCAGAAATATGAAATTAATATTGAAGATGCAAAAGAAATATCAGGTATTATAGTGATAGTGATATTATAGGTTAAAATGGGGATGACTGTTTTTTTAAGTGATCTGTAATAATTATAGCTCATTCGTAAGCTGGATGGATACTTAGGAACTTAAAGTTTATATACTGCTGCATTCAGCATTATGAGCTCTTGAAATCGGATCATATGATTTCTTGTTCTGAAGTCAAATCGTTTGAAAAATCAATCAACGAAATCCCATCAGAATATTCAAACAGACTCGAAACCTTTTTTCCAAAATCCCCTTTTTGTGCGACTTTTCGAAAAATCTCAACGGTAACGCTGAACATAATTGGTTAAGAGGGTATATTAACTTTGTCATTCTGTATGTAACGCTAAGAAGTGATCATCCCCATAACGTATATATATTCTTGCATAACGTTCACATTCACAATAATTGACAGAGCTGCAAATAATTTCGACTGAGTATTTATTATAGTCCTGAGAAATTTTCTACTTAAAAACAGCAAAACTAGTTCAGTATATTAAAATATATAGACTGATATCTGAGGCATTCTCTAAGGTCATACAAAAAATTTTCCTAAGATTTTTAATTATAAATCAACAAATGAGAATAAATTTTTGTCATAATATTAGACTTTATGTACTTCATTACCATTCCAAAAAGTATCAAAATCGGTTCAGTGAAAGAAAACGTTATAGCCAAAATAATTTTATTGCTCATTAAGTGTTGTGTGTTATATTTAAGAAACACTTGCGAATATTGTATATGTCTGTGAGTGTATGTGTATGTGTGTATGTACAAAAAATAAAATAAAATATTGAAGATTCGGATTAGCTGAACATTAAGTTTTTTTACTTGTTTTGTTTACCGGTCTTGTAGCCGAGACCATGCCCTTTTTGAATGCTATTTATCTAAATCGACGGGAAACGTTTAGTAGAACTCATACTCGTAGTCATATACATACACTGATTAAATTTTTGAAAAAGATTTCTATTTACACATTACAAGGTTTACTTGATCTAAGAGCTGAAAGCTACTAACCATAGCGTTTTGTGTTTTGGTTGCACAGCTCTTTATATTCATTAGGAAATTATACGTTGTTAACAGACACCTACATTCGGAAACCACTAAGATCCACTGTGTGTCCTTAATCTCAACGGAAAGACAACAGAGTTGAAGTACTGTAAAGGGAGATGGGAAACAGAAAGAAAGGCGCACATTGTTAAAGTGAGAGAGAAAAAAGAGACCCAATCAATCGTTTCATGATTCTAGAAGCCATCGCTTCCTAACAATGAGTTAATAAGAGTCGGTAGTTCTAAGACTTCCAAATCCTTTAATCCACATAGAAATTACTTTATAAAGTGAAGTCCTTGACAGTGACAAAGCAAATGTTCAACTGTATTTTAATCCTCACCCATTTTATAAATGTTTGAAGTGTTAAAGCTTAACTTCATCACAATCAAATTTTGTTCATAGGATCATTGTTACCCTACAATTATTTGCGCTTGCCACTGTCGTTCTGTAAATGAATCCTTAAGGAGGCTTAAGCCTTCTTACCTTTTTTCTTCATTCATCTACAACTATTGAAGATAGTCATGATGTGTGTGCTCTCCTGGGGTTTCAGTGCTGAATTTTCTGTCACTCCGGCGTGATCACCATTTGAATTCAATCTAAACAAATCCCTTGCTGGTCCTCCCAATTAAAATTCCACAATTGGGCGAGAGTGTGGAAATAAAGGTGTGATCCTAAGTACATTTGAGATCGGTTCGCTCTTAGGGAAAAACTGCTAACAAATCAGCTCTTGCCCACCAAGTTTCTGCAAGGGTAATAAGTGTTGAGGGATGTTTAAAACATGTTTTTTTTTTCTTAACAAAAAATTAATTTTTATACCCTACACTACTGTATGTAATGACGTTATCCACCTTTAAGTATACCATTTAATTCAGAATCACTTTGTGAGTCGTTTTTATCGATGTCCGGCTATCCGTCTGTCCGTCCTACTAACTGTCCATGTAAACGTTTCCAACACTCTACAGGTCGCAATTTTTTAGATATCTTGATAAAATTTGGTATATATCATTATTTTGGCCCAAATAAGAAG
This sequence comes from Cochliomyia hominivorax, assembly GCA_004302925.2. Taxonomy (NCBI): domain Eukaryota; kingdom Metazoa; phylum Arthropoda; class Insecta; order Diptera; family Calliphoridae; genus Cochliomyia; species Cochliomyia hominivorax. The sequence continues at coordinate 32,333,790 of PYHX02000158.1, forward strand.
CCCATTGTTATTGGCCATGTTCCATAGTTACTCTCTCATAAAAGCCCCCTTCAAAATATCACATTAAAAGGCATAAATCTTATGTAAAAACTGCTATTATAATAATAATCGTTTAAATTAAGAAAAAAATTGATATGCAAAATTATATGAGGGTCAGTTTATAACTTATTGTAGTTCCCAGTTAACCCCACCCAAAAAATTCATTTTAATGCACATAAATTTCATAAAAATGTTAGTTTCACAACAATGAAGTGTGTACTTAAGAATAAATCAGAAAATTAAATTATACGAGGGTCGTTTATTAACATTAGGTAACATCCATATTATAACTAAGATTGACCGAGAGTCTTCCTTTTTTAATTTTGGCAAAAAATAGTTTTAAGTGAAAAACTGAAATTTTTTGTTGAAAATATAAATTTCTGTTGAAAAATTAAATTTTTGGTAAAAATTTATTTTTTTGTAGAAAATTTGAATTTTTGTGAAGAATCTAACTTTATTTAATTTAGAAATTGAATTATGGGCACTTTAAAAAAACATATTCTTGCTGAGAAATAATCCTTTTGCTAAGAAATTATTTTTTGAAGAAAATAAAATACTTCTGATGAAGTCTCGATCTCGTTAAAAGCGATGCATATCGAATTTAAATGTGTATATAGAAAATTTTTGAACCAATAGACTGTTAATTTTAGTTAGATAAAGCTTAAACTTAGAACTTTTGCTCATCTATATCTGTAACATAAACTTGTGATATATTTTTATTGAAATCGGTTTAGTCATTTCGATGTTAAAAATTTAATCCATTTAATGACAACGTTAGTGTTGTTTTAAACTTTACAGGGGCCATATGTTTCTCCTTTAGCAATTGTTTCTTCATTTTTTCTTATTTTACAAATAAATTCAATATTTATTTTCACCAAAGTTTAAGTTTTTTTCCGAAATTAAATAAAAATCTTAATAACAAGAAGATGGAATCAGGACTTCGTTTCTTTATGCTTAATTAAATATTCATCAAACACAAAAGAAAACTTTTAAATACTCATCATCTAATACAAAAATTCACACATACAACAACAACAAAAGGGAATTGAAATAGAACTTTAAAAAGAATAGGATAAGGAAGGATATATTTATATTCCAAAATATATTTTTATTATATTGTTTGTTTTTAGAACATACAAAAGATATTTACTTAAGAATAAGATTTTTGTTAAAACTACACATACTCACTACTAATACATTTACACATACATATCTATTACACATACAACACATAAATATATTATAAATAGACAAACGGTTGTTGGTTGTTATGGAAAAAAACAAATAGATCCTTTAAAATTTTAATGATTAGTTTAGTGTATGAGTTTATCATACTCACACACTCATATACGCACAGTCATATGTTAAATTCCTTATTAGCATTTCGTAACTAAAACACATATAGTGTGTTTAGTTGTATAAAAGGACCTCTAATGGTCTTAGACATTTCATAAACATGTCCGTTTTAATCAATAACAACAAATCATTGGTTTACTTTGTATTTTAAATCCTACAATTAAAACCCCTTCCTTTTATTTCCCATGCCTAAATGTATACTATGCATTTCATAACTAGCTATTGTTTCATATCCTTTTCTTTTGTTTTATTTTGTTGTTTTTTTTTTGTGAAATTTACTTAAATTTTACTTAGTTATTCCCTTTTGGGACATTAAAAACTCATTTCCTATTTCATACTCGTTGCGCTCCCAAAGTTCATCGATGTTTGTTTGTTTGTTTACCTTAAATATTCGTGCGTTTTGCAGTTGAGTCAATTCCGTTATTGTTTTAACAACTTGTTGTTCATTTTGGTTGTTCCTGATGGTTGGGATTTTTTGTTATGTTTAAAAGTTTTCAAAGATTTTATTACCCCTTTTTATCTTTTGTTGGGTCTCTAGTTTTTATTTACAATTCAAATTCAATTTTATTTAAACATATGCAAAGTTTTCCTTTTTTACAAAAATAAATAGCAGCGGCAGTAGCAACAACAACAACAACTACAATAATAAAGTAAATAGATAAACTTTAAATAATTTTTAAGTGTCGACTTAAGTATGTGTTAGTTTTTCTTAACAGAGTTTTCGAAATACATTTTGTTTTGAAATTTGTTTCTTTCGATATTGTGCAGGATAACAAATGAAATGATAAAATCATAAAATAAAATGCTTTGGGAACTTGTTTCTACACAGAGGCTCTGAACAAGAAGAGGGAAAAGAAGGGTTCTGTATAGAGAAAAGCCAGAATGGAGACTACGTTTTGGACTCACAATCATACAAATCCATTCAGCAGATCAAAAGCTACAGACTTATTTCCAAAAAACTGTGTGATGCGATAAGTACAACACAGTCCAGAATTTTGCAATCAATCGTCAACAAAAAAAAAAAACAAATAACCGAAAATATTCATACGAAGTCATAAAACAATAAGTCATAGGAACTTGTTTCTATGCAGAGGCTCTTAACAAGTAGAGGGAACAAAGTGTGTCTCTTTGGAGAAAACCCAGAAGCGAGAGTATATTGTGGACTATCGATCTTCACTACGGCGGAGGTACTCACAATCAGGGCGATCATAATCTCGAGACAATAATCACTCGAAATATTAATATGTATGATGCCGAGATAAAGTTCTGCATTTGGCGGCATTTGAAAGGTTATTTGCTGTATGAATGGTTAAAATTAGGTCTAACAATCACAAGCACTTGTAGATAAGATAGAGAATGGATCATCAATTAGAAGGACCTGCTGAAAGATAGAGAACATGCTATGTGATCACAATTACTTACAAAAAAGGCCAGATCTCTTAAGACCATCGAAAAACTATTTGAAAAACAAAGGATGTATTGTTTTGGATAATCCAGTTTATAGACCATCAGAACCTTTTTTGAACTGTTTGTATTGACCAATGAAAAATGTCGTAAATTGCTTTACTTCTTTAGTTTATAGCCGGACCTTTAACTTACATACGTGACGTCAATGACAATGTCCAATGTACCCAATCATTCATAATTTCCGGGGACCTAACTCTACAGTGAAAGTGTGAGTACTGAGAATGAGATTAACTAGTCAGGTGGTAATATCGGGAATGGCTAGTTCGAAAGCTAGGAAACTTAAATTGGACGTCTTTAAGGTTGTGGCTCGTCCAGAAGGCGGTTTTAGCAGCAAAAGCGGCGAAGTACGTCTGTTCTCCCACCAAGTACCTTCAAAGCCACTGATGTCCGAATCGACAATAAGTACAAGTAAAAATCCTGCCAACAAGGGGATGGTCAACTTGTTCAAGTACAATGGAATATCGGCAGATATTCCGGATCTTTATCCACAGCAAACAGGTCATCAGACCTATGTCTGATGTACATATAATATTTATATTAACGACTGAATGACAGATAAGAATTGTGAACAAGATAGATCGCCTGATTCGGATTCCTGGTTATAGAAATTGTTTTAAGAATGACATTGGAGATGGTCTAACAGGTCATTGAGCTATTCTTGGCGATGACAGCATCTGCCAACTGGTAAGACTGACTCTAGATGAGCTTTGAAGATAGGCATATGGAATAGTGTAAATGAGATTGTTAACTGAATTAACATATCGTACATCTTGCTATATTAGATCTATCTTAAACATTCAAGGGACTAGAAAGCTACAATAGAGTAGGTTAGGTTTCCGGTGTACATTATAACTGGTTCTTATATTCATATAGAGAAAGAGATAGTTTTTTATTTACAGGGTAAGTAAATATGTCGCTACTTTCCTTCCTTTCAGGTATTGGCTGTTTCAGAAAAGCTTTCATTCAGACCATGCTATTCAGTGGTACTGTTCTTCTCGTGTAACACAACGGGATCAAATATATGTGTGAGATGGTGCCATGTGCAGTACACTGTCCTGGTAAACTAACTTACTAGAAGGCTTTTGTCATAAGATATCGAAGAGCAGTCTGCCTTTAAATTGCACGGTCTGAAAAGCAATAAAAACTTTAACCTTTATGGCTTCTGAGTTACAGAATTTTATATAAAAACATTTTTGGTTTCTCTCTCTTTCATACAAGAACCGCAAACCCTGATTTCATTAAACTGTGCGGTATCCGTTATCTACACGAGTTTTAAAATAATTCTTTAGATATTTATTTAGTACTTATATGAGAGTGTGTGTGTGAATCCATTAAAAATCACTTTGTTTCGAAAGGTATAACGAGTGAACGATAGATATTCCGTTATTTACGAATGTATTTTGTATTCTCTATTTTTTGGTTTATAAGAAAGTAACAAAAGAGAGAAGAGAATGAGAAAATTTTTAAATTACAGTTATTTTCTTACTATCGTGGATTAGTGTTGCCTTTTTAACATTTTGTTTATTTAGTGTTGTATATTAAAAAAAAACTCGTTTTTTTACAAATTATGTGAAAGGAAGGAATTAAAAATAATTGTTTTTTGGGGGGAGGGGGTGTATTTGTTTAAAGTGATTAGTAAGTGTTGGGTGATTAAAAACAGATTTTAAGTTTAACAGTTAAAAAATAACTGGTTTGACAATAAAAAGATTCATAAAAATTTGAATTTTTTAAGAAAGTAAAAATAATTTAGAAGTGAGACATACATCAATTTGAAAGCATTTAATCATAAAGTTGTTATAATTTATTAATTAATCATAAGTTTAATTTATTAATTACAGATCATTAAAAGTATGAATTCCAATCACTAGATTTTGACACCCCACACAATATAGGGGTATAATAGTTTTGTGCAGATGTTTGTAATGGGTAGAAAAAATAGTCCTATTTCTTCTTAACACTTTTAAGTATCATTCAGAATCACTTCCTGAATCGATTTAAGCATGTCCGTGTGTCTGGCTGGCTGTCTGACTGTCCATGTAAAGTTTGTTCTCAAAGTACAGAAACCCTTTTTGATGATATGTCAATGAAATTTGATATTGAAATTTGTTATGATCGGTTTATTATAACATATAGACCTCAAACAAATGTCTCCCTGGAATGGGGTTTTTAGTCCACAAAATTCCTAAATATAAAATAATTTTAACCAAATTTAGTGAAAATAGTCCTTTTACATTCTAAATTTAAATGTGCTAAATTATATGGGGATCGGTCCATTATTTCTCATAGGTCCCATACAACCATCCTTACAAATATCACGTTGAAACTCATAAATCGCACATATACGTGGGTAATGCACAAATATATAGCCAAATTATGATAAATTATGTGTGAAATTATGCGAGGTCGATCCATAATATTTTCTAACTCCCATATAGGCCTTCAGAAAAAATTCGTCAAAACGTATACATTTCACATAAATATCAGTATCTTAATAATCTATTGCACACATAAACATAAATAAGAAAGCCTTTCATAAATTTTTCGTTGTGGTCATTTACAACCAAAAATGTGATATAAGAGGGTATAACAGAGTCGAGCTTGACCGACTATAAAATTTTTACTTGTTATAACCTCCATTCCTTTTTTTCGTTTTGTGTGTAACGCTAAGAAACAATCATCTAAGACCCCATATTGTAAATATATATTCTTACACTAGGTTAAAATCTGAGTCGATTTAGCTTGTCCGTTTTTTGTCCTCCTGTCTGTCTATTGTTGGCATGCTCACATCCGCAATAATTCACAGAGCTAAATGGAATTTGGCCTGAGTATTTGTAATAGTCCTCTGAAGCTTCTTACCAGCAAAATCGGTTCAGTATGTAAAAATATATATGACCGATATCTTAGACAACCTATAAATTATAGCGAAGAAATTTCGTTATTTCGTTTCGTTATAAATTGATAAACGATTTAATTAATATCAAGTTATATATACTATTCCAAATATTATCATAATCGGTTCAGTGAAAAAGTTATAGCGAAAAACATAACCAATTTTAAGACTCATTAAGGTTTCTTTGTTTTGGCTTTAACTTGTGAGAACAGTTTTTACAATCGCCAATTTATATAACGTAACGTCAGTAAGTTAAAGTATTTTATGAAGAATTATAAGGTGAAAATAAGACCTCCATATAGCGACATCAAAGTTCAAAGTTATGAATTTTTTAATTAAGCTTCTCAGTTAACGTTTGAATATGCCTTCTGAATTTATTCTCTACACTACCTGAGTTGGTTAGTTATGCATTTGTGCTGATGTTTGTAACATGCAAAAGAATAGTGTCATCCCTACTTTTAAGTATACCGTTCGACTCAAAATCATTTTCTGAGCAGCTTTAATGATGTCTGTCCGACTGTCTGTCCGGCTATGCATGTTAACATTGTGAACAGTATGCAGGTCGAAATTTTTAAGATATCTAGATGAAATATGGATCATATTATTATTTTTGAAGGATGACGCATATTGAAATTGGTCATGTTCGATTCAATATTTCAGATTCCACCCGTAATGGCGTTAAAGCTCATAAAGATACTAAATGAAAAGCGACTTAAATGAAATTTGGCACAAATAAGTCTTTTTATCTTCTAAAACGTTGTGCCATAATATGCGGTCGGCAAGATCTGACTCACATTTAAAAAACTTTTAAGCCTTAAACATATTTCGGGAGGATTATTAAATAGCAGTTATGGTCCAATAAATGTCAAGTAAAATATACTATATTCGTGAACATAATATACTGTATTAAACTTTATCTATGATTCGATGACATTTCACCAGAGAACTCATTATTAGTTAATCAGCTTTAACACCGATTTCGGAAAAAAGGTGTTAAAAAGATTAGAGTGAAATATAGTAACCAACCTATAAACCTAATGGCCGATTTTATTCAAAATGTAATTTGAAAAAAAATGTATTGCATAAATTAGTTCCTATTCCGGGAAATGATTTAATTGTGTCGAATGCGATTTTATTCTTTTCCAGAAATGGGATTTATATGGAAGTATGGGTCTATGGATCTATATTCGTCAAATTTATAATAAAAATTCAAGAATGTCAGAAATAATATAATAATTCTTTCAAATTTCAATAAAATTGTTCTATATTAAAGAGTTTAAAAGTTTAAAGCTTTTTTTTCGGAAAGGAGCCTTATATTAAGCTAAGTTAAATAGAGGATCCAATACAATTTAGTTTCTTTAGATTTATTATATCAAAGTAAATATTATAATTTATTTATAATTATTATCAAAATAAATATATAAATGATTAGGGGTGTATCAAAATCGATTAATCCAAGATCGACTCAGATCTTGCTCGGATGCAAGAATATATACTGATATACCAATGATTCCTTCTTGGCATTATACATAGAATGAATCCGGTTTTAAGAAATTTGAGAACATTTCTCTCAATTCTGAATACAATCGATTGATTATGTTTCATGGGTAAAATACAGAAACTGATTTATAGATTAGTTTATGATTAAATCTATAGACTAAATTTTAGTTAGTTTTATGAACTAGTTGAAACACCGATCTACAGACTTTTTTATAATCTGATCTATAAACTAGTTTATTGCCTAATCTGAAGATTAGTGAAAAGTATAGTTTATGGTCTGGTCTATGGACCTGTTTATAGTTTATAGTCTGGTCTAGTCTATAGATTAAAATTGTTCAATCATTGATCTATAGACTATTTTATAGTTTGATCTGTAGACTAATTTATATGCTGATATATAGGCAATCAGGAAAATAATATATACGAGGGTGGTTCATTAATTTTTCACAATTACTCTCAATAATAAATATTGGGTTGTAGGGTATTAGATAGTCGGGCTTCACCGTTAACATTTTTACTTGTTTTAACTTGCTTAAGATATCTGACTAAAATTATTAAAAATGTGGACCATAACAATAAGCAGCTCTCATACTTACATTAGATGGGTTTGTAATGATGATTTTGCATGATATGGCCCACATTAAGGAAACTTTTGAGCCTAAAACATATTCCGGGAGTATTATTAAATGTCAGTTATAGACCAAACATTATAGTCTGATCTATAGACCAGTTTATAGTATGATTTATAGACCAGCTTGTAGCTTATCTATAGACTTGTTCATTCATTGAACTATAGACTATTTTGAAGTCTGATCTGTAAGTCAATTTATACGCTGATATATAGAAAAATTTCAAGTCCGATCTATGTCAAATTTAATTAAGCCAAAAACTTAACAGTACAATATATAAATGGTCCAACCATTATACACGATGTTCATGTGTGATCGTACGACCCCTCTTAATACACATTTCGTGTTTTAAATTTATTCTCTTTATACTTTTTTAAATATTTTATTTTTGCTAAATTTTGCTAAATCTAAATAACTAAAAAAAATCTATCACAATTCAAAATTTATCATAAACATTAATTAAATCCTTTTGCCAGTTTCGAAGGACCAATCATATCACTTATATTCACTGAAGTATTAGAAGGCGACTTCTTGGCATAAGCAATTAATAATTTATAAGGTGAATTAAATTTATAATCCAATTCATTAGAATGTAGATTTTGTTTCAGATCTAAATTTGTAACGGTATTGATAAAATCATCCATAAAGGTATCGTGTAATGATAAAGGCATACGATCTAAAAAGGGGCAAACCGCTTTAACATTATCTGAAATAAAAGTGAAACATTTTAGAACCGATTTTATGATATCAATTAGAGAGGATTTACCTTTAAATATTTCTAAACCCTCATAAACATAAAGTTTATTTCTTAATTCTACTTGTATATCGGAAAATCCGGCCTCTTTAAGCATTAATGAAAATTCTAATTTTGGATCACTTGAATAGTGTAAAGGTGAGATGAATTGGTCGACATCTTTCATATATGGAGACCATTTAGACGATTTGCTTAAAAGTTTGTAAATATCAAATATTGGATTAGCAGCCAAAAATACTAAAAGACAATCGCCTCCCTCCGATCTTAAGAGATTATAAATATTTACCAAAGCTTGTCTGCAGTGAGAGAAGTTTTAAACGGATTCCTAAATTTTTCTAATATTAATTTCTTACCTTTGATTTTGTATCCAATGTAAACAATAAAACGATGTAACATGATCAAATTGTTCTCTCATATCGTTCGGTATATCTTTATCGGTTTCAATATCTAAAACTCGAAAATCACATTTCTCTTGTGTGTGATAACAGTTTTTAGCATAACTCATCATTTTGGGTGATATATCAGAACCCACAATTCTTTCAAAATTTTCTGGCATAATGGTGTAAATGAAATCCATTAAAACATCTCCTGACCCAGAACCAACGTCCAATAAGGCATCTGTGCCATCCAAACGCCATTGTAGAGTTTTCGCATACTCCTTAATGATTTCCTCAGCATCGTGTCTCTGGACTTGATTGGCTCGATGGTATAAACAAGCTTGATTCATTTTAGTATGCTCCACAAATGCTTCTCTCCCAAACTCTGTATTGAATTTGTGATGCTGCATTTGAATCTTTTTGCTTTTATAAAGAATTTTAAGATTTTGGACTTTCCACAAGCGATTTGTGTTACAAAAATAAATTGTAATACAAATACAAAATATGTTTAGCAATGAGTAAGCAAAATTTTGTATCCGCAGTTATTTATTATTCATTAATACAAAAGTAAAAGTATTTGTATTCAAATATTTTTCAAAATAATATTGAATGAATAATTCTTTATTTAGAATATCTGGGTATTTCACAGATAATGCGACAAACTATTTGTTTTTTTTTTGTAATTAAACATTAATAACATGAAAATGTTCTAGTTAAATAAGATAAGGGCATTTTAATGCGTTGGACCATCTGAGATGGGTAAATAAAATATATTTGTCATAATTATAAAATTAAACTAGAACTGAACTAAACTAGAAATAAACTAGAACTTAACTTGAAATTAACTAGAACTGAATTAGAACTTTAGTAGAACAGAACTAGAACTAAACTAGAATTGAATTAGAACTGAACCAGAACTGAACTAGAACCGAACCACAACTGAATGAGAACTAAACCAGAACTGAACAAAAAGTGAACTAAAATTGAACTAGAACAGAACTAGAACCGAACTACAACTGAATGAGAACTAAACCAGAACTGAACTAAAACCGAACTAAAACTGAACTAGAACTGAACAAGAACTGAATTAGAAGTGAACCAGAACTAAACCAGAACTGAACTAGAAGAGAACTAGAACTGAACAAGAACTGAATTAGAAGTGAACTGGAACTGAACTAGAACTAAACTAGAACTGAACTAGAACCGAACTAATACTGAACTAGAACAGAACAAGAACTGAACTAGAAGTGAACTGGAATTGAACTACAGCTGATCAAGAACTGAATTAGATCTAGAATTGAACTAGAACTGAACTGAACTTTAACTGAACTAGAATTGAACCAGAACTGATTAGAATTTTAATTTGAGGTATTATCTAAATAAGAATATAAACCAGAATCGGAACTATTATCTGAACTAGAACCTGAACTATAATTTGAGGAAGAATATCAACTTGAATCTGAACTTTTATCTGAACTGAGAATTATAATCTGAATATCAATCTCAAATACTAGAATTACTGGAATCGGTACTAGAATCTGAACAAGAGTTGGAAGTAGAATCTAAACTAGGATCTGAACTGAAATCAGAATTATAATGTGAACTATAATATAAACTGCAAACTGACTAAGGATCTGACATAAAATTTTAACTGGAGTTTGAATTCTTATATGGACTTAATTATGAATTAAAATAGGAAGTTAAATCTGAAATATTATGAAGTAGAGTCTGAATTAAAATTTGAACTAGATTTTAAACATAAATTAGAATATGAACATTTATCTGAATTATAACCAAAAGCCAAACTGGTATCTCAAGTAGAACCATAAAAATAATTTGTACTTGAATCAATAAATTTTACGTTTTTCATTTAAATCTCTTGAAGCAAATTTTGAATTGACTTTGCTGATTTTGTTTTCCAAAATCAGATTATATTTTTGCGCACACAGTGAACATCGTTAATATATTTCTGTTTTTAAATAATTCATTCATAATTCTAATGTTCAGTTATGTATATATTTATGCATTTGTATTGAGTTTTCATTTTTTTCAATATTATTTTTTACCCAAAATCTTTGAACTTGAACTTGAATATTTTTCACATTTTTATTTATTTATTTATAAAAATATGTGAAATGAAATATTTAAATTTTGGGTCACTGATCTTCGTGGTGGCAAAAATGTTAGATATTTACAGAGAATTTTTTTAAATCTATAAAGAGCATTAAGTGATGGACCTACCTTTAAGTACCAATAAATTATGTGTACTAAAATGTAGTTAATGTTTAAACAGAATGATTAGTTATCTAGGATATTACTCTAAAAGAAATATAAAATACCCACTGCAGCATAAGAAGTGAGAACGAAAAATTCTTAACATACATATGTGTTTATGAAAACGAAACCATTAAACTTTATATTTTTTTGTTTCATTAAAATTTTTATTAAAATTTACATAAGAAATATTTCTATAATTTTAAACAGAAGTGAGGGAATTTTGAACCTTTTTCGAAAACCCTTCCATTAACGTTTTTATAGTGATTTTCTGTTAATTTGGTAGACTATGTTTGGTCTATCTCCGTTTAAAATTTTCCATACATTCAGACATCTTTTTTGTGCTCTTCAATTCTCTTTTTATTAATAATAACTCTGCTGGCCTTAGCTCAGAGCAACTAGCCCAGTTACTATGGATTTGTTTACCACAGTGACATGCCAAAATAAGTGGACACATTATTAAGTATTTTGAATGGAAGCAGCCTTTTTTGTATAAATTCCTTGATGTAAATTTCGGTATTAATAGAGTCCATTGTTACAAATGTTTGACATCTTTTACCGCAACTGCATATTGCTTGTCATACTAAGATATTTTGAATGCTTTTGAGTCCTAAACTTTTCTTCAATATTCCCTCGAGCATCAGCAACATGAAATTTTTCACCAAGAAGTTGCGATAAATCTGCCAAATTATATTTTTCGTCAATCATTATGCAGCAAGAATATCTGTTTTACAAAACTAGACTTCAATTTCTGTGTTCTGTTTTCGGCCTTTAAATTTTTAGCAGCGTTCCTATCGGGAATTCTAAAATCTTAGCAGGGTTCTTTAAACTCTTCGTACCAAATAGTATGAGCTCTGAGCTAATCGGATAAATTGGGAGTTCTTTTGAAAATGTTTTCTATTTTTTTTTAATTTAGACACATCATGTGGACCGGGTTGTCTATCAATGGATAAGTTCTTTCGATACTGTTTTATGACAATGGAGACAGTTTGAGACCTTTGAATACTTGGCCAACTTTTTACAGGACCAAGTTGGTTTTGTTGAAAATATTTAATAATTCAGGTATGATCGGTTTTCTGGTGTGTTAAGAAATTTTCGATCTCATTCCTTTTATCTAAAAAAAATAAGTTTTTCAAACATAAAAATCAAATTTTGTAAAAAAATCAAATTTTCACTAAAAATGTAAACTTTGTTATAAAAAATAAATTTTTCTAAAAAAAATCAATTTTTTTTTGAAAATTTGATTTATTTAATTTTTTATAAAAAATCGATTGAGATTTTCACTAAAATTCCCAGTTTTTCTTAAAATAATGTTTTTAAGATTCACTTTTTTACAAAAAATTTAAATTTTCCACTAATAATTCGAATTTTTATTGAAAATTTAAAGTGGCACAAAAATAAAAATATTTTTGCAAAAATTTAGATTTTTAATAAAGTTCGAATTTTGACAAAAAAATGGATTTTTTCATAAAATTTTATTTTCTATTTTAGCGAAATACACGTCAGAACGATATTCATCAAGCATACATTATAAAATGTACTGAATCCAACATATGTTTCTATTTATATGCAAACAGTGAACGCAACATTTAACACTCGCAAATGTTGCAAAATAAATCTGACATTTGTGATTAGTTCGCCTACAACTTTAGTATGAATAAACAACAAAATATAACCTTTAAATTATTACGCTACAGAAAGTGGCATTGTTCAGTTCGCTTGTATGTAATGTAAATTATTAGTATTCGCTTTTAAACATTTTGTTCGATATGTGAGTTGCATTGAACTTTAGGTTTGAAAAAATCTATTTTGTATATGTATTGCGTGCATATTTACTTTGTTGTATCAACTTGTTGCTTTACAGAGCAACATGATCAATTAGCAAATGCTCCAGAATTTAAAGAACATGAAACAAGTTTGAAGAAAGGATTGCATAGAACTTATTTGCCTTGAACTTTGTAATTTGTTTTGTCAACATCTTGCAAATATATATAAACATGTTGATATTAAAATATACATTGTGCAAATGTTTCATAATTATGCTTAAGTACTGTATGCAACATGTTTAATTCGATAGCATCATAATGAATATTTAAAAATTTAATTAAAAACAAGAAACAAGTTTGATAAACAGGTTGTGCCGAAATTAATTGTATTGATCTTTGTACTAAGGCCTATAGACATTTCCTAGAACATGCAATTGTATAATAACATAATGAACTTAAAGTATTTATATGTGTAGCGGCATGTTTTACAATAATATTTAACTGTGATGTCAACATGTTGTAATCGATGGCATCATGTTTACATTAAAAATATTGCAGATATAAAAAGAATCGAAAACGTTTGATGAATGAGTTGTGTCAAAAGAGCTCCGAACAAATCCAGTAGGAAAGCAGCCCGGATAGATAATGCATGTTTATAAAAATATAAGGCTCAAAAAGTTCCTAACGGGAACGCTTCTTAAAATGTAGAGACTAAAAACAGAGCATGAAAATTGAAGTCAAGTTAAAAAATATTCTTACTGCATATTGGACTTTCTGGTTAAAATTTACCAAAAATTTCTTGGAATGGTAAATATTTTGCAATTGTGGCCAAAATACCGAAATATATATCAAAGTATGTTTACAAAAAGGCTGCTTCCATTCATATTATTTCATAATGTGTCCACTTTTTTTGGCTGACTTAGCATTCTGTCACTGTGAGCTTTGTAAGTAAGCTCTTCAAAGGCATAAAAACAATAATGTGCTATTTTTACCAAGAGAGGCAATTCCTCCAAACTGCCCAGGAGCTAAATAAAGTTTCTAAATGGTGTGGCAGATTTTAAACGGAGATAAACTACATGTTCGAGAAAAGTCACAGAAATCACTATCACGTTAATGAATGCGTTTCCGATAAAGGTTCCAAATTTCATCTCTACATCTCAACATTTTCTATTATATACAAATATGATAAGTTTGAAAGATTTTATGTTTTAAAAATCTGAACAATCAACATTTTGTAATGCGATAGCAATTTAATGGTTTTAAAAATGTTCTAGATATAAAAATTATAAATCCAATTCCAATTGAACTTTGTACTATAGTCTATAGCGTATATTTTCGTATGTTTCAAACATTGTCAACATGTTGCAATTATATATAAACATGTTGATTTTTAAATGAAGAAATAGTTTGTTAGACAAGTTGATTCAACATTTTTTTTTCAGATGTACTAAAACAATGTTCATATAATTAAAGTTGTTGTTGTTCTACAAGTTGACATGTTAAACATGTTAAATTATTTTTGTCAACGTATTTAAACAGCGTATTAAATATTGTATATCAACATATGCAGATTATTATATTATAATGTTCAAGATTGCAACATGTTGACAGAGCAATATAAACATTTCTTTGAAACATGCACGATAGACATACTTTTCAAACCTAAACATCGATGCAACTCAATATTTTTAAAGCTAACATCTGTTTTTGCATAGAATACACACTAATTAACGTCCGTGATCAAAGCTTTGCCTCTTTTGGTACTAAAGTAATTCAAGTATTAAATTTTATTTGCTATTTATACTACAGTTGTAGACAAACTAACAACAAATGCTAAAGGTTCGTTTACAACACCTGCTGATTGTTAAATTTTTCGTTCGTAGTTCGCATATAAATAGAAACGTATTTTGGATTCAAAGTATTTTGGAATGAACACTTGATGGGTTAAATTTTTATATCAAATAATTCAGAAATAATTAAAAGACACACTGGCGCGTATTCCTATAAATGCACATATTATTCTTTTGATTAAATATTTTTATTATGTCAACTAAGACTTTATTTAAAATATTGTTAACTAAAAACTTTATTTGTATTTGTGTTTTATTTTTTAATTTAATTTTAGAGTTTAACTGCAATTTTTGGTGGTATTTTCCTATAAACGCACTTCATGTTATCAGTCTCTATAGCACAATTAATAATTTCCTCTCAAATTTGCTTTATTTTTAGTTTTAGATCTGTTTAAGTCATTATGCTTTCGTTTTTGGCATTATTTGAATAAAGAGATGAGTTCGTAAAGCCATGATTTATACTGCTTTGAATTATGTAACGCACCATTATTTTGTTGGAATATGAAAATTTCATACATATTTTTGCTTTTCATCAATAATTGAGGAGGAGCATCTTCCAGCGATTCGTTATAAATTGCGCTTTTCACTTCCCTTCCACTTCTTTGCCCAATTCTTGTACTTTCGTAGAAATTTAGACGATTTTATATATGATGTTTTTGAGCATTCGCTTACACTTTGGCTTCTTCCATTTTATGTTTTCATTTCAACCTGTTTGGAACTCTCGTAAAGGTTTAGTAGTATTCTGTATTTGTATAGAATTCAATTTATTACGGGTCGCTTTTTGTTTTATAAGATTAATCTGTCCTTTTGCTAATTTGTGCTTCCCTAGCAAATTTCACGTCTGCGTTTATAGAAATATTCCACATAAAATAACAACAACAATATTGAATGCATGGATAAGGCAAAGAACAAGAATAAAGAAATCTTGTTATACCCATACGCAACTGTGATACCCTACAACACATTGTTAGTTAAAAATGGTAGTTACGAAAAATTAATGAACTTCTCTCGTACAATTTGATTTTTTGATTTATTGTGAAGTGTGCATTATATTATTGTGACATTTATATGAAATTTATACCTCTTTAAATGAATTTTTCTAGGGGGTTATAAGGGAGCTACAAAAAATTATGGGCGTCCCTCGTATAACTTTGCGCATCGATATTTGCTTACATTGTTTTTAATTTGAGCAATTTTGATTACAATGAAAACGTATATGTGAGACTTATGCCCTTCAAAGTGATATTTGGAAAGCGGCTTGTAAGGGATCTGTGAGACGCAATGAACCGCTTCTCGCATAACTTGACATTTCGTTTATTAGCTTAAAGCCTCATTTCGGGAGAACATTTGTTTGGAACACATCCAATTTTTATAGGCTTCGTCATTAAGCAAAATTCATAATATATGTTACATGGACAGCCTGCATAATTAAATCGACTCAGAAAATGATTCTGAGTCAAATGGTATACATAAAGTAATTTACAGATATGTGCACAAACGCATAATACCACAACTATTTCGGTGGTGTTGAACCATCGAACATGCTCTGCTTTTAGTCTCTAAATTTTAAGATGCGTTCCTGTTGGGAACTTTATGAGTCTTGTATGTGTCTAAACATGCATTAGCTTTATTTTTTCGTACCAAATAGTCCGAGTACTATAGTATCCGGGCTGCTTTCCTACTGTATGTGTTCGGAACTCTTTTGAAAAAGCTTTCTAATTTGTTGGCTTTTGAAACATCATTATCATGTGGACCATTCTTCTACCTGTTTCAGGTTTTCCAGATACTGTTTAAAAACATTGGAAAAAGTTTGAAAGGAAACCTTTGAAAGCTTGGCCAACTTTTAGTAAAATCAAATTGGATTTTGTTGAAAATATTTTATAATTTTAAATTTTAAAAAATAAATCAAATAAAAGTGGGTTAAAAATTTTAATGAAAAAACGAGTGTTGAGAATTTTTCGTTCTTACTCCCTATGCACTTTATAAGGTCTCAGATAATTCCTTTTTGGTGCTACTAAAATGCCCTCACCACCTCGTATTGTATACCCTCCGATCAATTTTATTACTATAATTAGAAAAGTTTTTTTGTTCATAGAAATATTATGTAATTAATATAGAAAATATTCAATAACTTTCATTCATTTACAAAACATAATGAAAAAGTAATTATTTGTAAATTTGAAAATTAATTAGAAATTAATTACAAATTCAAACTTTTTAAATACTTCAAAGGTTACAGTGAAACAAAAACAAAACCAAAAAAAAAAAAAAAGAAAATGCGGAAGATGAAGATAAAGATGATTATTTAATTGTTTCTTCGTTTTTTATTTAGGCAAAGTCTTTTTTACAATTGAAAGAACAGCTAAGAGGCTAAAAAACAGACAAAACCAGTATTTTGCCCTCTCCAGCCATTAAATAAATCGTAATCGTATAAAGGAAACGGAAGATTCTAAAAAAATGGAAACCAGTTTTTCTTCTTTCTCTCTTTACATTTGAAACAAATTAAATTAAAATTTCTTTGGAAAATTACCCAGTGAAATGAAGTGCAAAAGAAAACATTTTGCCACATTTTCTCCTCCTCCTCTTCCTCCAAACTCATACTCTTCTAGAATCATTTATTTCAAAACTTTCAAATTGCAAAAAAACAGGAAAATTGGCTGAGAAATGCAGCCAATTAAATACTTAAAATAACAGAAAATATTTTAAACTCTTTGGAAAGGACTGGGGGGGGGAGAGTGAGAAGTTTTTCAGAAAATTCATTACAAACAAATTAACAAATAAATCAAATTACAATACGAAATTATTTTTGTTTCTTTTTTTTTTGGCTTAAAACAATTTCTAAATGATGAAAAAGGAATAAAGTTCTTAACTAAGACGATTTTAATCTCATGCCTAAACGCTTCCTTAAAATTTAATTCCTCTTCTTCCCATCTTCTCCTGGGCTTGATAGCAAATTTTTAACTTTGATAGACAGTCGTTGGCAGCAGCACAAGTGTTTGCAATGGTTATATGTTAAGTCTAAGAGTGGAAAACCTCTTCAGAAATCATTTATCTAAATTAATTCCTGTCGTTTACATTTGAAAAACAAATCAAAGATTAAGACAAACATTAGTTTTTAACCCCGTTGAACGACAACAACAACAAGTTCATCATCAAAATCAGCATCACATCATCGTCAACATCAACATCAGCATCAACAAATCAAACATTTCTTTTTCTGTCTTAACATTTTCTCCTTCTCCATTTGATGTGGATTTGGTGGAAATTATTTAAAACAATAACAAGTTTTTGTTTATGTGAGTTTTCCGTTTCAGGATTCTGTTCTCATAAGTAAGAAAGGAAGGAAATGTTGTGGCATTACTGAAAGTTATTAGAACATTTAAGAAAAAGTAGTGTCAACTTGAAAAAAGAAAAACTTTTTTAGTACTACTTCTAGTTCAGATCTAGTTCAGTTCTAGTTCAGATCTAGTTCAGTTCTAGTTCAGATCTTGTTCAATTATAGTTCAGTTCTAGTTCGGTTCTAGTTCAGTTCTTTTTCAGATTCTAGTTCAGATTTTAGTTCAGATTCTAGTTCAGTTCTTGTTCAATAATAGTTCAGTTCAGTTCAGTTCGGTTCTAGTTCAGTTCTAGTTCAGATTCTAGTTCAGATTTGAGTTCAGATTCTAGTTCTCATTCTAGTTCAGTTCTAGTTCGGTTCTAGTTCAGTTCTAGTTCAGATTTAAGTTCATATTTAAATTCAGATTCTAGTTAATTTTGTAGTTCAGATTTTACTTCAGTTTCCAATTCAGTTTATAGTTCAGATTTTATAGTGCATTTTAATTTAAGATTCTAATTAAGATTTCATTTCAGGTTCATGTTCTGATTCGAGTGCAGATTTCAATTTAGATTTTAGTTCAGATTGCACTGCATAATATAGTTTAGATTCTTTTTAAAATTCCAATTCAGATTCTATTTTAGGTTATGGTTCTAGTTTAGATTCTAACTCAGATTACAGTCTTGATTATAGTTCAGATTCCATTGCGGCTTCTAGTTTAGATTCTTGTTATGATTTCAATTCATCTCATAGTTCAGTTCTTTTTCATTCTGACGTTTATTTAATAAGAAAACACTAAATTAGCCTCACTATAAACAAAATGAAATTATGTTTATTTGATTGTATTATTGAGGCGTGAGTTTGCTTAAAATTAAACAAACTTCTCAGGCAAAATAATAAATGACATGATGCCTGAGATTTGATGAAGATTTCCAACTGGAGATGTCTATGATTACAATTCTTATTATTCATTAAATACTACATTCACACACACACACACATTTACATTAACTCAATAAGGGGTTAATGAAAAAAGTACATATTTTACAAAAATAACCAAATAAAGTGAGAAACAACAATAAGAAACAGCCCTTAAACATACGAGAATTGATATTATCACATGGAAAGATATAAATCGAAATAAATTTAAATGTAAAATAGAAACAAAAATAGAAAAAATAGCAAAAAGAAGAAGAGAAGAGACTATGAAAAATTTACATAATGAATGTTTAAACGTTAATAACTCATTTTGAAATTCCGCGGTGACGTTGTTGCTGTTGACGTCTATCTGTCTGTCTGTCCGTGTGTATATATTTGATTATATGTATTTGTAAAGATGATGAGAATAATATTGTAAGTGAAAGTTTCGGAAACCAAAACGCAATGAAACCCATTGAAAATTGTTCTGAAGAAAAAAAAATGCTGAATTCCCAAAAATACCAGGTTACATTATATCAAAAAATGAAACATCTTTCTTCCACAGAATTTTATTTATTTACTCCTTTCAAATAAAATGCCAC
The DNA here is from genome assembly GCA_004302925.2 of Cochliomyia hominivorax. NCBI lineage: Eukaryota > Metazoa > Arthropoda > Insecta > Diptera > Calliphoridae > Cochliomyia > Cochliomyia hominivorax. Next base: position 32,353,525 of record PYHX02000158.1, read on the forward strand.
ATTCAGGTTTGATATTAAATATTTTCATTTTCATTATAAAATAACGCGCAAAACAAAGAAGAGAAGTAACACAACAAACAACCAAACATAAACTTAATAATTAGAATATAATATTTTATACTTCCTGTACTGTTTTGTAACCTTTGAAATATTTTTTCCTATTTTATCCTTTACTTTATGTCCCCTGCTACTCTCCTCTAGCGTTCATAAATAAATATAATAATTACAACCCTTTTTGCATAATTTTTCTCCTTTAGTCCTCATCACTACCATCGTCATTATTATAATTTTAATATTTTGACGCTTTTACAAGACTTTTATGGAATTACCTTCAAATACATGAAACAGTATTTTTATTAAAGATGACAAAATTCGCGCTGTTTTTGTCGTCTGATGAAAATTCCATTTATTTCGATTTTATTAATGTTGATTTTGTTTTAGAGTCATGCATACACACACAAATGTTTCAAAATAAATATTAGCAAATTATTAAATATTTTATCAACAAAACTATTCAAATGATTTTCAGGTACTATCCGGTGCAAAAGTCGGTTAAGAACGACGATCTGATGTTCATAATGCAGGCATAAATAATAATGGACCGAAATTTGTTGCAATAAATCTTGTTGTATAAAACTAGCAACGTCCTATCCGTCCTACATATTGGCCAGCATAAAAGATTCTTGGGAAAGTAATTGAAACTAATTTGAATACTATCGCTTTATCAGATCTTAGATATTCCATAATTTATATTAACTTTATATGAGAGTACCTTTCCCCTGATCCTACCCGTCCTATATTTTGATCGGTAAAACAAATTGTTGAGAAAGTTCCTTAGATATTCGATAATAAACAGTTTGCTTGGAGGGTACTTCCCCCCATGATCCTAACCGCCCATTCATGCTATCCAGTAAAACAGATACTTGAACAATTTATTGGCAACAAATTTAAAAATTATCGGTGTAGTAGTTCTTTAGATATTCGATTATCAAAATTTTCTTTGTATAAAGGCTACCTCTCCCCCTGATCCTATCCGTCATTCTTCTTGTTTAGTAAAACAGTTGCTTGATAAAGTGGTTGGGACCAAATTCGAAAATTCTCACTGTTATAGTTTTTTAAATAAACGATGATCAATATTTACCCTGTATGAGGGCTACCTCCCCCCTGATCCTATACGTCTCATTATTTTCCTTGTAAAAAAGTGCCTTGAAAACGTTATTGGGACCAAATTTGAAAAAGTTCTCACTGTTATAGTTCTTTAGATATTCAATGATCAAAATTGGCTTTGTATGGCGGTTACCTCTCGCTCTGGTTCAATTGAAAATTTTCAGGTATATGGAGATCATTCTATGAAAATTTCAGCATCGATCTAGTAGCTGTCTACAAGTCCTAAACAAACAGGCAACTACCATACAAATGTCTCCCCGGAATGATGTTTGGACTTTTAGAAGACCGAAATATATAGCTTATATGAATAATCATAGGTTCCATACATTAGTTCGTCAAATGTAGATAAATATAAGCAAAAATCTATGTGTGCAATTATACTAGTGTTGGTCCATAGTTTCTTTTCCCCCAGGAAAAATTAATTTCAAAACGTATAAATTTCACATAAATGTTAGTGTCATTATAATGTACTGCACACGTAAGCATAGATCAAAAATTGTATTATACGAGGGTCGTTCATTAATTTTTCGTAACTATCATTAATAATCAATATTGTGGTGTAGGATATAAAATAGTCGGACATGACCGACGATAACTTTCTTACTTCTTCATGTTGGGTTTGTTTCAGAATCATACATACACATACACAGATGGTTTACGTCAAATGTTTCAAAATAAATATTAGCAAATTATTAAATATTTTATAAACAACACAATTAATTTTGAGATACAAAACGGTTTTACCCAACTATGTGATATCCTATACCATAATAATAATGGACCGAACCTTGCAGAAGTTTATTTTATTAATTGTTTTTGTATAAATATACTTGTTCCATATATCATCATAATACAAATATTTATGAGAGATTTACACTATTTCAGCCGAATTTTGGAAATAACGCTTCTATTAGGTTTATAGGAAGTTATAGACTTTTCCTCGAAATTTATGCAGCATTTTTTGATTTTATTAATCTTAAACAATAGAATCATACAAACGAAATTTCATCGAGATATCTCTAAAATTATTCATAACGTCACAGCCAGACGGACCGATGGAATTTGAACTTGAATCGATCGGCATAGTTTAATTTTGTAGTAGAGAAAAAATTAATTTTCTCTTGTTTGTCGGGTGACTTGGGACTTATGGACCGAAATATTTTTTGGAAATGTTCACAGAATGTTTCCAATATTATCATAAGTAATAAGATTACAAAAAAATCTGAAGGACTTGAAAAATTGGATAATTCGGACCGAAGGCAAAATATCCCCATACAAGGTAAATCACCTATTATACATAGAATCATTATAGTAAAACTTTTTTAACAAACTTTTGAAAACAATCACATTCTAAAAGATCTTATTGTCTGAAAAAGTATAGCGCTATGGAGAGAGTTACCTCCATACAAATTTACACATAAATATCGATTATCTGTTATCGAAAGATAATATTATAACGAAAGTTTAAAAATTTAGCTCTGGAAAAGTTAAATGCGATAGGGCCCTCTTCCATAATTTTCAATCAAAAATTAATGAAATTTGACAATATTAAGTCTGAACTTGGCAAATTCAAAAACACCAATTTATAGTTGATCCGAAATAAATTCCCCTTAACTGTTCAGAGTTTTCTTTTGTATCAAAAATATTAAACAACAGATGTTTATAGCTAACACATAAGGGCTTTGAGCTTAAAAAAATTCTGAAATTTGAATATTGCAGCTTGATTTGACTTGAGAATATGCGTGTTTTCATCACTCTTGAGTGTACCATTCTAAACTCTCAAATATGAACAAACTGTATTAAAATTTTGGCACAATTAATTTTCTGTCTGTCTTTAATATTTGTTATAAATTTTATAAATTTCGGTCCATTCTTAAATATAGATCCCATATCAGGTCCTTCCCGGTAAAAAGGTTTTGAGCTTATAAAACTTGTAAAAAGAGATTTCCATTGAAATTCAGCACAACGTTGTTTCCAACTATTTTTAATGTGTATTATTAATATAAAGAATCTCGGTCCATATTTTGCTGTAGCTCCAATATAAGGCCCCTTCTCGGAAAACTGTTTTGAGCTAATGAAACTAATAAATATAGATCCATTCTATTGAAATTCGATACAATTATTTTTCTAACTGTATCCAATATGTATTATTAATTTAGGCAATAGCTCCATTTATTGCTATAGCGTCCATATAAGGCCCCTTTTGCGGTTTTACAAATAATGACCAATTCTGTTAAAAATCAACTCAATTACTTTTATAACTGTTTTGAATATAAATGACCAATATCGGTCCATATTTTTCTATAGCTCCTTCCCGGAAAGCTTTTAAACTTATTATATCGGGTTTGAGCTTTTAAAACTATTACTTTTAAACTAGTTTGAGAATCATCGGCAATATTTATATATTACTCCCGGAATAAAATATGAACTGATTCTATCGAAATTCAGACAAATAGAAAATTGTTTCAATGCAGTGGTGGTGGGTAATTAACATTCGGCATAATCGAATTTAGCATTCTAACTTGTTTTTTATAGCATTTATTTGGTTATGGCTCCCATATAATGCATCTTCCCGGAATGTTAGTCTTAAAGGGTTTGTAATTCTCAATTAATTTTGTAAAAATTCGGACAATTTTCTAATTCTCTTTAATATATGTAACCAATTTCATGAATATTAGACCTCATTCGATTATGCTTTACATGTAATGTGTCTTTTCTGAAAAAGGATTTTAAGTTTATATAACTCTTAAACGTAAAAAGATGTCAACGTAATTCGGCAATACTAATTTTGGATTTGTCATAAATTTGAACGAATTTTAAGAATATCAGTCCATATTTTACTATAGCTTCCATAGAAGGCTGTCATTCTCTAATGGTTTTTAGGCTTTTAATACTTTTACATTACATTCACGCAAATGTGTCTATAATTTAAGCAGTGTTACCGTTGGTGCGAATTTTTCAAATGTATGTGACTTTTTGTGTACTTTGTCCCCTTTTTGTCCCTTTTGGAAATCGAAACAGTGTTAAATATGAGAAAATAATAAATTGTTGGTTCAAATATTCAAGGTAATTTCAACATTAAACGGGAAACAGAGTAAATTCATAATTTATAACTATTCAAAAATTGTTATTTTTTGGTAAATTAAGCCTATGATGGCTTTTGTTCCGCAAATAACCTTTTAGGTGCGACTTTATTTTCTAAAATCGCTTTCGAAAATCCTCAACGGTAACACTGAATGTAAGTGGCTTTTCGAAAATCCTCAACGGTAACACTGAATGTAAGTTGTTGATGGTATTAAAAAATGCGGCACTGCCGAATAAAGAATTCTTTTTTCTTAAATATTAAAACAGATATAACAAGATCACAAAAGTATTATGTTCATTCCGAGAAGAGAAAAGAGTTAAAATTTTAAGATGTTCAGACTTATTCGGTCTTTAGGGCATTCAGCAATGAGAGAAAATGGATAATCACAATGATTATTTAGAATTGAATGACACACACTCATGTATTTTAGAAGGAATTTTTGAATCCTACAATTTATTTCCTGATCAATAGTTTTGATCGTAACTTCTTTGCCTTTTAGTTCTTGCAAATAATTTATGTCCACAATTAATATCAAATTTATATTATTTTTATTTAATATAAACTTCATTATAATTATTTATAGAAATTATAACGAAAAATAATTTTATCACAGTTTTCCATCCCAAAAGATTTTCACTTTAGTTTCCTTTAAAAACTCTGTCTAATTTCTTTCTCATTTTTTGGAAAAGCTATTAAAAGTTAATATTTTATTGTAACAAAATTTCGATTTACACTCATAATATCATGTATACATTCATACACACATTCATATACATAAATACAAACATTCACATAAGTTTTAATGTAGTTTTGGCCAAATATTTGTGGTTTAATACTTGAGGTCGTTTAATACAAACCACAGGTGTTGCATACATTCAAAGCTTTGCATTAATTATGAATTTTTCCAACTAAAAAAAAGAAAAACATAGAAAATTACAAAAACAATAGAATAAACAAAGCTACAGAGGCATGCAACAACTATTAAGAAATACAAGAAAAAAAAAAGGTCTTTTCATATTCTTCATATTTGTATTTGTAGTTTAATAACGACATGTGTAAAATGTATGTGTGTATATAATTGTAACATGTTTGGCCATGGTTTTTGTCTAGTGAATCTGGCCAAAAACGAAACAACTACAGTGAAACAATAATAATAGAGTAAAACTGAGAACATAAGATTGGTCTCTGTACGAGGGTATCAGGAAGGTTAAATGGTTATTTGCATATGAAAACTATTTGCAACACTTGGCGTTACCCCAAAAGTAGTGAACTCTTCTTTAATGTTGTGAGAGAACTCATACTCACTCGGTAAACAAACAACATCTTCTTTTAATAATTCCACAAATTCTATCCTGCTACTGGAAATTAGTGCAATTTTAAGATAAAAACACTCGAAGTTATTGTGTCCATTTTTGAATTTCGGTGTAGTAAGCATTTTTAGACGACCACAGTTACAGAACTGTGTGATTACTCTTTCTGATAACGTGAAACACTTGTGTGAAATTCTTGACCAGAAGCTATCAAAATCCTTACAAAGGAGGGCTTTTACATTCAATGCAAAATGTTTCGCCACAGATGTCTTCATCTGCAAGTAGTGCTGCAAGACACTGTGCGAAAAACTCTTGAAAATGAAGAATATGTGGTATATGCGAGAATTCCGAACTCCCTGCTAGAAAATCTTAACTGGAATACGTTACACCACATCTGTATTTCTAAAATCTCTTCGAGAGTAGACGTCAATGAAGGTTGGTCGATTTTGGGGCCTGGAGTTAAACCAAAACATGAACCAAGCTAACATTTTACTTTTGCAGCTCTCACAAACAAAGAAGTGTATGATAATATACTGTTGGTAACCGACCTTATCCATTTATTTAAAATCTGTCAAATTCTTTTACTATCACCAAACTTTGAGTGTAAAAATATATATATAAAATTTTCAATACCGTTACAAGTCTTTGCCATTTCCTGGCGTGTTAGAGAATCTTAACTGTATGGGAATGTTGAAAAATATTCCTTATGGTTCAAAACACTAAAAACAATACGTTAAAGCTACTAAAACATTGATGACTTATGGTTATTAAAGTGCAATATGCGGTTGGTTTAAAATTTTCTAACCAATAATAACCTAAACTCAACTACTAACTAAAACTAGTAGCTTCTTCTAGCCGCATTCCAGTTAACAACCTCTTGTCCTTAAACCTTTACAAGGATGAAAACTTTGTTAAGACTATTTTTTCCCTAGAAAACTTGTTATTATTATTGTGGTTCTTGTTGTTGTGTTACCATATTTAGTTTCTTTATTATAATTTTGAATTTTAAGTTTTGGATTACAACAATAAAAACAACAATAACTATTTTCTCTAGAGAAAATATGCAAGAAAAAGAAAAGTAAGAAAATCTATGTGTATAAGTCTATAAATAAAATTTCTTTCTTGGTGTTGGTATAAATACATGTATATTTGATTTGTTTGCCTAAATGTAGGCAATACAAATGTGTATTTTGTGATTTTTACTTTTGGGTTTTTGTATGAGTTTTGAAATTTAAATCGATTTCTATGTAACCGCATCCATATGTTTTTTAAATATAAAATTGTTTTTTTCTTTTCTTTTCTGTTTTGTTTCTTGTTTGTATATTGAATTTATTGAAATTTTGTTGGCAAAGAAACCACCTGTTAACACACCCATTATTTTATAAGAATATTTTGAAAACAATAGTAATTTGTCCATTTAATGTCTAGACAAAAGCCTCCAATTACCTTATCCGATTACAAACAAAGATTTAGTTCTCACTGTGAAGAATTATAGTATTGAAGGAATGGGCATAAGGTTAAGGTTCTGAAATATCCAAATGTTGTTAAAGATTAGAGTATATTTTATTCAGTCACATTAGACAAATATGCCAGGGAAAATTATAGTAATTATGCAAGGTAATTGAAAAGTCTTATTAACTTCTGTTAAAAGTTTTAGAATGGGTGCATATGGGTGTAATCGGGAAAAATGTAATTGTCGATCATTAAGTTTATCACTATAGAACAAATGAGTCGGTTGTTTTTAGCTCTTTACCATAAACTGAAGATGAAACTTGTTGACTTTGGCTTTCTGGAAAAGGATTATAAAATCACGTTTCTGTTGATAATGATGAAGTAGATCATGGAATATTTTTTTTTAATTTGTAATTGAACTATATGCTTTTCCTTAACATCATCTCCCATTATTTCCACTTTACTTATTTTCTTGTTTTTCTACTAAGTAAAAAATCCCTACCGATCTTTCTGAAATTTGGTAAGTGCGTTTGGAATGATACAAAATCTATTTTTTTAAATATCTTCGTATCTGTGAATTTTATGAGCTCCAACTGCTATTTAGGGATAAAATGAGGACTACCTGAATTATTAGACCGGATATCACCAATGTAAATAGGCTTTCTCTTCGACGTAAAATAATAAGCACCAAATTTTAGATGGATAGAAAGCCACACAGACGGATAGAGGGACGTTGATACAGCTGTTGCTACGTGGATAATTTGTAATCGAGTGTGACTCGGGTCGTTCTGGAGTGTGAAAAGACACATGTCATCATCTGGCTTTTAAATCATCAATCTAATTAGCCTCTTTATTGACGACAATGAGTGCAAAAGATTATGGATCATCAGGATGTTAGCAATCAATAGAATTCCATGAAGAGTTTTTCTCTTGACGGTCATTCCATCAATGCATTCAACAGCATTGATAGAATAGATTGAAAGTTATCGACAATCTCATGACGTCCCTTAAACTCTAAATACTGGATCACTCAATTAAATAATTAAGATAAAATTATTTCGTCAAATATTTGATTAATATGCCTTTCGATTTTAGATATTCTTCTGCTTCATACTTGGTCCTCTCCTCTTTTATATAAAATTCTCTAAGAATTTTTTTAATTTCAGATCCTTCCCAGGTTTATTTTTTCCATAAAATCCACTCGTGTAACATTTAAGTTTAAAAATTTCGTTTTGTAACAAAATATAGAAAATATAAACTTATAAACCCCCTCCCCCCCACAAATTAAGTAAAGAGAAATTTTTCTTTAAAATAGATGAAGAAGTAATTCAACTAATAAAAGTAAAAAGGAAACATTTAGAACAAAAAGGATTTAATTGAAGTTGAGCCTTTTTTAGAGCAGGTGTAAAGTTAAATCATAAAATGAAATTAAAATAAAACACCAATATTTTCTATGCAAAACAAAAACTCTACTCAGAATGAAATCAAGTACATTTATCCTTTTGATTTCCAAATGCTAGCAAATGTCCTTTTACGGGTGAAACCAAAAACAACAACAGAAAAAGGGTTGATGGATTTACTTTCACAATTAAGTTTCAAAAGAATCTCAAGAAGCTAGAAAAAAGGACACCTTTCAAAGAGTTTTTTTATAAACAAAAACAAAAAGAAATGAAAACAACATTTACTTTATGTCCTTGGAGATTATTTTATTATATAAAAAAAGTATTTTGTTGTTGTTGTGGGTTATATGATTTTGATTTGATATTTTTTGTGTAAAATTTGAATTTTTAACTTGAAAATATTTTCATTTTTTTTTCGTTTTCTTTTTATTTTTATATCCTCCACTACCACAAGTGGTGAAGAGGGTATATTAACCTTGTCATTCCGTGTGTAACATTAAGAAGGAATCGTCTCAGACCGTCTAATGTATACTTATATATTCTAGCATCAAACCAAAGTTTGATTCAAAAATATAGACCGATATCTGATATCTCTAAGTTCAAGCGAAGAATTTTCGTAAAACTGTCATTTAGAAATCGACAAAAAATAATGAAATTTTCGCGTAATATAAAGTTATATGTACTTCATTATCATTCCAAAATAGATTAAAATCGGGTCAGTAGTAAACAAGAAAGAATGTATAGTTCGACTATCTAATACCCTACAATACATAATCACTTAAAATGGTAGTTATGAAAAATGAATGTACGACCCTCGTATAATTTGATTTTCTGATTTATTATTAAGTGTGTAGTACATTATTGTGACACTAAGATTGATGTTAAATTTATGCTTTTTAAAATGAATTTTTTGTTATGGGGGCTACAAGAAATTATGAACCGACTCTCGTATAAATTTGCACATCGACTTTTGCTGATATTTATATTAATTTGACAAATTATTATTGCAACATCAACGTATATGAGAGATATTTGTCCTTAAAAGTGATATTTGGAAGGATGTTTGTATGGGACTTATGAGAAAAAATGAATTGGAATGAACGTTTGTATGGGAGGTACAAGAAATTTTGGTTCGAACATGAGAAATTTAAATTCAATTTTCATCGCGATATTTCAGAAAGTGCGATCTGTAGACTGTTCACAACGTTTACATGGACAGCCAGCTGGACATACATAAAGACAGACGGACGGACATAAATTAATCGACTCATAAAGTGATTCTGAGTTGAACGGTATATTTAAAGGTGGCTGTAACTTCAACCATCTTCGGTGGTGTAGGGTATAAAAAGATTTAGTTAAAAATATAATTTATTTTATGATACATTAAGTGTTTCGTTTTGTATTTAAGAAAAATGTTTATATATTATTTACATCTGTGAAAGTGTGTTGCAGTTGTGTTGGAGGGTATTGAAGATGCTTATTTTTTGTTCTTTTAAATATTTTTTTACAAATTTAGAATTTATTCCCCTTCTTAACTTAATTAGCTGCTTTATTTCATTAATTTTGTGTTTCAGTTTTTTTGTGGTGATTTTGAGAAAAAGACGGAAATTATAGCATTTAGCTGTTTAATTGTAAAAAAATGACGGCTAAAAAAGTTATTAAAAATTTATGTAATTAAAAGATTTTAGTGTGGTTTTTTTATTTAATTCTGGAAGATTTTTACAACAAAAAAGTATATTTATATTTCCTATTATGGGGACATTTGTTGGGTAAAGAATTACATAACAAATGTTTTTATTTGTTTCCACAGGATTAGAGGATTTTTTGTAATGTTATACACATAATAAAATGTGAAAATTTATATTCAGCTGGGATTTTTTTAATTTAAAATGATTGTTAAGTCCAAAGTAGATATATATGGGGCAAACATTTGTGGATCTAAAGTTGGATGTGTAAGAATCACATCACTCAATGTGTCCAAATAGATTTTCTTTTGAAAATAATTTGTTTACTTAATTTAACTAGACGAACCGTAATTTAGGGAGGGTTTACAGCCCAGATATGAACTATATATATATAATCGTAGGAACTCGATAATTCATAATTTCTAAAAAAAGTAAGTGGAATGGAATTTGATGTCAAAAATTTATGAAGAACTTTAAATTTAGAGTTTTTATACTCTCCACCACCACAAGTGGTGAGGGTATATTTAGTTTGTCATTCCGTGTGTAACACCAAGAAGGAATCATCTTAGACCCTACAATGTATATATATTCTTTCATTAAATCAAAAACTGAGTCGATTTAGTTATGTCCGTCTGTCTGTTGGAAACATTCTCACCCTAGAAAAATTGTCCGAATTCAATGAAATTTGGCCACATCGTTTGTTATTGTCCTAAGCAGTTTCCTGTTTAAACCCAGTCATATCGGTTTATAAGCAAGGAAGTTATAGACCGATATCTGAAACAACCTCAAAATTCCGAAAAAGAGCTCTTCTAATTTCTTCTAAAAATGTAATTGGACTTAAACAAAAAATTAATTTTAGCATACAATTGTACGTGCTCCGTCACCATGCAAAAGATCATCAAAATCTGATTAACAAAGAAAGAAGTTATAGGTTAAAATATGCAAAATTTTGATACACCCCAAACTTTGTGTGTCATTTGGGCCGCAATTTTTAAGATAATTTACTGAAATTGTCACATATACTTATTTTAATACAATAATAAATCCAAAGAAGTCATATTGTTCTGGGATCATTAATTGACCCAGCACCCATATAAGGATCTTTACCCGAAATATAATTTACAGCTTATACAACTCTTAAATTTGAACCAATTCTAATGAAATTCGGCACAATTAAATTTTTAACTATGCTAAATATATGTTATAAATTTTATTAACATGGATCCATATTTTGATATAGCTTCCATATAACGCCCCTTCCCCAGATTGAGCTTATAAAACAATTAAATAAAGACTAATTCCATTGGAACTTTGTAAAATGATCTTTTTAACTATTTTTAATGTATATTTTTAATTAGAATAATCTCAGTCCATATTTTGATGTAGCTCCTATATCAGGCCCCTCACCCAAAACAGTTTTCAGCTTATTAAATGAGTAAATAGAGACCAATTCTATTGAAATTCGAGACAATTATTTTGCTAACTGTTCTGAAGATATTATATTAATTTGCCCTATATCGGTCCATATTTTCCTATAGCTCCCTTATAACTTGCTTTCTCGGAAAACGGATTTAAGTTTATAAAACATTTAAATAAAGATCAATTCCATTAAATTGATCATTTAGCACAATGATTTTTCCAACTGTAATCAAAGTTTATTATAAATATGAACAATCTTGGTCCAAATTTTGCTGTAGCTCTCATATAAGACCCCTTCCCGGAAAACAGTTTTGAGCTTAAAACAAGCATATTTTTTGTTTTTATATTCTCCACAATACAAGTGGTAAAGAGAGTATATTAACTTTGTCATTCTGTGTGTAATGCCAAGAATGAATTATTTCAGACCCCGTAATGTACATATATTCTTGCTTCAAATCAAAATCTCAGCCGATGTTATTCAATCTGTCTGTCTGCTCACATCCACAAAAATTTGCAGAGTTCAATGAAATTTGGTAGAAAAAAGGCAGTTCAGTAGAAAAAAGTTAAAGTCAAAATTATAACTAATTTTATGTCTCATTAAGTGTTTCTGTATTATATACTATATACATTTGTGAGTGTATGTGTGTGTATATGTATATCTACGAAACTTAACGTATTAACTTCACACGAATTTGTGGTGGAGGGTATTGAAGATTCGGTATAGCCGAATATAGCATTCTTACTTGTTATTTATTTATTACTAGCTAAGACCAGGTGCGCTTTGTCGCCCTTATAAAGTAGATGGTACCCCTCCCCATGGTCCAATTCGTCCTACATGTTTAAAAAAGATCTTTTGGAAAGTAATTGAAATCAATTTTAATACTCTCGCTTTTACAGTTCTTAAATATTCGATAATTAATTTTAGCTTTTTATAGGAGTACCTTTCCCCTTGATCCTGCCCGTCCTATATTTTAATCATTTAAACAAATTCTTGAAAAAGTGATTGGACCGAATTTGAAAACTGTTACAGTTCTTTCGATATTTGATAATCAACATTTTCTTTGTATGGGGGACACATCTTCCCGTGATCCTATCCGCCCTTCATTCTGTCCACTAAAACAGTTACTTGATAATGTGACTGAGAACAAATTCGAAAATTCTCATGATCAATATTTGCCTTGTATGAGGGCGAAAAAAATTCCTTGATTATTGATACATTACCAACGTATGTATGAGTCTTATGTCCTAAAAGTGTTATTTGAAATAATGGACCGACCTTCGCATATTTTGGCACATTATTTTAGAATATAATAAGACTTACTTCTGCCAACTTTCGTTTAAACTGCCTTGTATTAGGGATCTTTATGACCTTAAAACCCTAGGGAGTTACCTGAAATATTGAACCTTATATGATTGATTTCAATAGGCTTCATCCTTCGTCCAAAATAAAAACATGTACCAAGAGATATTTAAAATTTACATGGACAGCCTGTCGGACAGACAGACGGACGGACGGACATCGTTTAATCGACTTAGAAAGTGATTATGAGTCAAACGACATACTTGAAGGTGTATTAATATCTTTCTGCATGTTACTTACATCTGCACAAACATTGTAGCTCAACCACATACTGAGGTTTAGGGTATAAACTTACACGGCGTAAAAAGTTCCTAACAGGAACCCTGCTAAATACTAAGAGGTTAGAAATGGAAATTGAAGTCGAGTTTTCTAAAAAAATATTCCTGCTGCATAAACAAAGTGACGGTGAGCACTATGAAAACGTTAACAGAAGGCTTTCGGAAAAAGATTCAAAATTTCATCAGTCTTGAATAAAAACTATAAAAACTATAAAAACATCTTTTTTTAATTTCAATATAAATTTTATGTTAAGAATTTTTCGATCTCACTCCTTATGTGTTGTTCACAAGTATTAATTTCTTAAAAAGTATTATAAAATTAGCGATTTATTTTAATGCTTTTCAGTTATTTTCTTTTTTGATATTTTAACATTTTTTTTGCTCCTTGCAGTTTCCCTTTGCCAGGATAATAAAAAAAGCCAACAAATCAAAAGTCAATAAATATAAATTTATTAAAAACACACAATATAGAAGCAAATAAATCCCTCTTCCCCATAATGCAAATACGAATTATTTGTCTCCCCACAATTTTAGTTCAAAACTAAAACAGAACGCAAAAAAGAGTCTATTTTGTATTGACCAAACAAAAAGCTGTGAAATACATGTTTTTGTCCTTTTTAGGTTTATACAATATACCTGGACAATATTCACATACTGTTGTAAAATAAATGTAAATAATGAAAAATAACACAGACATACTCCTGTATGTGTGGGTGTCAGTGAAAATACAAAAAAAAAAACTATGGAATAAATTAACATGACCCTTCAAAAGTTCGAATATATAAAATTGATTGAAGGGCTCTGAAAACTGTAAACAAAAATGCATACATTTTTACAAATAACGACTGAGAGCGAACAATTCTTAACACACGTTTTTCAATGAAACTTTTAACTCGAGTATTATTTGATAATTTTTGAATCAATTTGTCCGTTGTAATAATATCTGGTTGAGATAGAATGAATGGTCCACATTATGTTTCTAATGTTCAAACAATAGAAAGCATTTTCAAAAAAGCTTCCAAGACATACGGTAGGTTATTGACAGGAACGTTGCAAGGAAATTGAAGTCAAATGTTCTAACAAAATATTCTCAATGCAAAATGGATGACGAAATGTATGTTCTAGCAGGTTTTTAGTAAGTTTCTGGTCACATATTTGCTGATGCTGGGTTCAGCAAAATTTTTGGTATAAAAAGCTACATGCAGTTGCGGTAAAAGAAGCCAACGGACTTTAGAAATATCGAAATTTACATCCAGTTTATTGTTTAAAAAAGGCTGCTTCCATTCATAAGATTTCACAAAGTGTCCACTTATTTTTGGCCTGACGTAGAAACCTTTCATTAAGGGACAATAATTTTGTAATTGTACCAAGAGAGGCAAATCCTCCAAACTTCCTGGAGTTAAGGCCAGTGAAAAGAAATTGGGCTCTAAAAAGAAAGTTGAAGAGCTCTAAAAAGTTGTCCAACAGGTTGTCCAAACCTGTTCGAACAAAGGGGTAGAAAGCACCAGAAAAATGTAAATGGAAGGGTTTTTTTTCGAAAAAATTATTTTTTAAAATAAAAGCAAGTAAAAAAGTGTAGTCGATCAAGCCCGACTATCTAATACCCTACACTACAGTGTTGAATACAAATGTTAGTTATGAAAAATTAACGAACTACCCTCGAATAATTTTAATTTTCTGAATTATTCTCAAGTACGCAGTACTTTATTGTGACGCCAACATTTATGTTAAATTTATGAGATAAATATTAGCTTTTTTCTGGGGGATTATATGGGAGTTACCAGAAATTATGAACCGACCCTCGTATTACTGAAATAATATTGTATGAGAGTTACCTGAAATATTGGATTGAACAATGGTGAAACACCATTTTTTCTGCATGCTACAAACATATGCACAAACGCATAGTACCCCATCCACCTAAGGTGGTGTAGGGTATAATAATTTCAATCGAATTAAAAAATTTAAACTGTTAGTTTTTATTAAAAATATATGTATGTTAAGAATGTTTCGATTTCAGTTCCAAGAATGTTTTCATCTACGATATTTTGAATTTAAATCAAAACGTTTAAACGTCATTTATTAAATGGACGTTTGTTTGTATTTTGACATGATTGCTGTTACATTTCCGGCGGAAAACCAACAAACAATAAGAGTAAATATCCTTTTTTTGGGATTCATGTTTTTGGTTTTCATTAAAGTGAAAAATACGCGAAAACCTTACCATATGATGAAATTCGTGTTATCAGCAAATATTCAAATGAGAAAACTTTTTCAAAGTCAGGTGTCTGTTCACCAAAAACTTTGAACTGCCAAAAAACAATTTGATGGGTCAGAAATCATTTTAAGTAATATTTAGTGAATTCCAGATATATATAGAAGGCAGTATAATAGTGGTTTCTTAACTAATAATGAAATATGCTTTCCAAACAGAAAAATCCCACTTCTAAAATACCTTTTCAATTTGCCCTCATATTTATATGTTTTTATGTATGTATTTGTTGTAGTTATTGCTATTAAATCTTTGTTTTATTTATTTTCAGGAGGTGTGTAAATGTTTGTTTAAAAACAAATTATACAATAATGGTCAGTCGTCATCCGAGTTGTTGGTCACTCAAACCGCCAGTCATCAAACATATTAAAACTTATACACATGTATAAGTAAATGTGTATATAAGTATATATAAATGTTAAATACACATACACTCATGCATATACATACATATATATTTTTGTAGGCGTTTATTATTTGGAGGTGCGGTCATGCCTAAGGATGTGTTTATTTTGTGTACTTTTATGAAAGTTTATATGAAAGTGTTTTGCCAGTTTAAATTTACTTTTCATATGACTGTATGTTTGACTGACTGTATAACTGACTGACCGATGATTGTTTGTTTGTTTGTTTATTTTTCTTGTATTTCGATTTTGATTACGTTTCATATGCAAATGCAGTTTTACCATCATCATCATCAGCATAGTCACATACATCCTTATTACAATACAATCATTGGTTGTAGATCCTTTTTCATATATGTGAATGTATGTGTAATTCTGTGTTCATACACATACTTATAAATATATATATTTATATTTGTATTGAAATGAAATTTCCATCAAACAATATAAAATGTCAAATGGGCGGTCAATTTTCGTTTCGGGGGTTTATTTTACCTAAAACAATCGCAAACATTAAATGTTACGTAATCGTTTAAGTGTGAACATTACAATTGTAATTAAAATAGGAAAATTAATATCCATTTATATGGACATCAATAAATATTGAAAGTTATTGTTCTAAATAAAACGTAATAAGTTATATATTGAAATTAAAATATTTCAAATCTGTCCTCTGAAAGTTGGGATAATCCAGCGTCACATTCAATCTCTAATTTAATCTTTCATTTGGGTTCTCTTACCGGTGATTCTCTTGTGTTAACGTAAAAATGGGTCTAGTAATTTGACTACTACTCTTCGGTCTACTTGGCAGCTTCACCAAACCGATTAGTACCCGAAACAAGTGAAAAGCTGTCCATACCTATAGCATATCATGCCAACTATAATAGAGGCTATTGTGGAAGAGACCAACCTTCTCGCATTCGCACAATGTTCAGTTACCATCGATACCAGAAGCCTGAACTGCTTTCTATTGAAATCAGGTAACTGACTGGTTCTCCGGATATTATACCTGGACATAATACACGAAAAGTTCAACACTTCAACTTAGTTAACCATCTTTCTGCACTTTTCCATACGGCATATTTTCAATGTACTACCGGTCGCAACATTAGCAGACGGTCGATGCAATCATTTCCGGGCATCGCACCTATTTTGGATACTCCATGTGAAACGTAATCAGCTAAACCATTGAGTGCCCTGACATCTGGTAACTGTTATAGATATCTGCATGTTGGATGCTACAATTATTCTAAAGAAGAGTTTAACATCGAAATCCTCAATGATGGAACCAACTTCTGCCACTCACATTTGATTTAGTTTAAGAGATATATAGACTGCCTGTTGGAAACATTCTCACGCCTACAAAAATTGTCTTAATTTAATGAAATTTGGTAACAATATTTGCTATTGTCCTAAACAGTTTCCTATTTAAAGCCTGTTTCCTATTTAAAAATTTATAGACCGATATTTGAGAAAACCTCAAAATTCCAAAAAAATGACTTCTCTAATGTTTTTCAAAAAAAGGTAACTATTTAAATAAACCCCAATCGGATCAATAGTTTTATATAATGAAATATGGAAAATTTTGATACACCCAAAAATCTGTGTGTTATATGGGTCACAGTTTTGAAGATAATTTTCCTAATTTGCCATATATTTATTTTGATACAAAAAAAAAGAAACTAGATTGAGCTGCATTGCTTGAACTAGCTCCCATACAAGTTCCCTTCCCGGAATAAATTTTGGCACAATTTTATTAATATTGATCCATAATTTGCTATAGCTCCCTTCTCGAAAAATGGATTTGAGCTCAAAAACATTTAAAGAAAGACAAATTCCATTGAAGTCCACAATGATCTTCCTTATTGTCTGTAATATATATAATTAATTTGAACAATCTCAGTAAATACTTTGCTATAGCTCCCATATAAGACCCTTCAAGGAAAACAGTTTTGAGTCCATAAAAAAGACTAATTCTATTGAAATTTGCAACAAATATCTTTCTAACCATCTTTGATATATATAATTATTTTGGCCAATCTCGGTCCGTATTTTATTTAATTTTCTTAATAAAATATGTCTTTAAAATCTATAGCTCAGTACCAATAATGATTCTTAAAAACAGTACACTGTTCTCTTTTAAAAGATATTAAAAAGGTGGAACAATTTTCCATAAATTGCTTTTAATATAAAATCTAACAAATACTGTAATCTACATCAATAAAATTTTATGAAAAAATTTCGGAATTCAATTTGAAATCAAATTCCAAATAAATAACAAAAATATGTTCTTAAAAAATCATTTACTTCTGTATGTCTTGAGGTAAAAATTCAATAATAAAAAAAATTTCAATTTCAATATCAAACTGCCCAGAAAAATATATACAAATATGCCTTTTAGCCATATAATTTCTGTTAACATACGATTACCAACTTAAAAATGGTTAACGGAACAGAGAGTGATAGAGAGGGAGAGGGAAAGGGATATTCAATTGAAAAATTATTATGTATTTTTTCTTCTCGTTCTTATGTGGTCAAATGAACAGCAGCTGAATTCAATTACAAAAATTGATGAAACCACAAACGTTACGACAGACCACAAAATAGACATTTATATATACACACACACAGCTACTGTATGTACAATTACAAGCATAAATTGTTATTACAGTTAACAAGTGTCTTGTCAAGTTTTTAAAGAAAAAATATTTTATTTCGTTATTTTCAAACTTAATAATTATCAACCCCTTGTTACTTGGTTCCTTAGTTCTACTAGTCGCTTTAAAAAAAAACAGTATTTCCGTTTCAATTGCCAAAAGATGATTTAGCAACTTAAATTATAAACATTTAAAAATGATGAAGTCTTTTTTAGTTTTTATTCCTAAATTCCTTTTAGGCCTTAAAACACTGAAAATAGTCAACATTTCAATTTAAAATATAAGATCAATAATAATTGTAGAAAACTTCTTTTTCTTTGTGTGTGTGAGTGTGTAAGTTTTAAAGCTGTCAAACTTGACAAGCAAACAAGCTAATTTATCAAAAGTTTCGACTTCAAATTAAATTGTTATTGTGTCCATATGTATGAGTTCCTTTACCATTCGCATTGAAGTTATAATTAAATTAGTTTGTGTTTGTTTTTTTATTTTAGTCCTTATTCCTTCGTCCCTCACTGGGCTTTTGAACAACATGACTTGACATTTTAATTTTGAATTGAAGAAATATAAAATTAACTCATACATCAACCAATATTTCTGTTTTCAAATGGGGAGTGTGTTGAAATCGTGTAATTATTTTGTTGGTTTTATCAACTGACTTTTTTTAAAGAATGTACAACTCAGAGTTTCCGAATACTTTTAATAAATAAAACTGGTACAAGTTGCTATGAATTTTAAGTAATCGAGTACTCATAATTTTTACAGTCTCTATATAACCGGATCACTTTTCAAACTCATAAACCATAGCATAGCTCAATGTGTTAGTCTTGATTGTATTCTCAGACTTTATTCCGTAAAATATGGTTCCATACACACTCATTTAAAGAGCCTTCTTAATGTAATATGACCATCCTCAGTGAACGCAGAATTGACTTTTTAAATAAGTGTGTAACTTTTGATCGGGTGAATGGAATTACATCAGACTCAAATTCAGAGGAGTTTGGCATTATAAGTATGGTAGTAATTCAAATTTTTTTCAACTCGTGTCAAATGTTTGTTCCTCATTCCATTTGATTATAAAGTAATCAAACTTGAGAAGACCTTCAAAAATATGTCAACATGTGATATTTAACTCATATTTGAACTATACGCGTTTGAATTTGTAACATTCAAAGTTTTGCAATATATTAAGTCCGTTTATTTAATACATATAATTGTGCTGTGTCGAGTTCATTCAAATTTGATGTTTAAAATCACATTAATTGATCCATTAAGAAAAAGATATAGTTTGTAATGTATTAATGCAACATCACGGGAATTATCCGCAATCAGTGCAAGCGAATAGAGGTTTGATTTGCTAGACACTCATTGTTCTCAACCAAATTTCAATTTCACATATTTCCTCAATATTATCAATCACTCCTCCAAATTAGCCAATAAGGAACATGTAGAGTGTGATATATTGACGCAACATTCCGGGAATTATGTGTAATTAGTGCAAGCTAAATAGAATTTTGGCCTGTTACACATTAATTTTTTAAACCATATTTTCATTCACATATTTCCTCTATTTCTTTCAATCACTTCTTTGTACAATTTTATGTCCGATCCAAACATATGATTTCGTATGATTTAAATTGTATGTCACACCTTAAGGAGTAAGTTTGAAGTTGGCCAAAATTCATGTGACAATATATTTTGTTTCAGTGTTCTAGAAATGCAACTGAACTCTGCACCTGAAGTATTTTCCGAAAATATTTCCTAGACACAATCAGATCTGTAGAAAATGAGAAAAGACTTGGGTATGATCGTCTATTTCCCTATGCAGAAATCAGTGCTGTTGCTCGCAATAACGTGACAAATCAACCATCAACATCAAATCGACATTTGAACAAAAGTACAAAATCTTAAGGCTTCAGGTTCAAATAACTAAAGCCTACTGATCAACCTTTAATGAGCGCATCGCAATGTGTTTTTCAAATTTCTAACAAATCCAGTTGTATCCCAAGTTTTTGAACGCTGACAGTCTGGTCCCATTTCTTAAGTTTAAGATACTGTGTGTCATATTGTGTTTTAATTCCATCAAAGTATCTTTCTTGTTCCATCAAATGTCTTTATTTGACTGAATCATTCGCGGTTTATTGTCGTTTTAAAAAGTTCTTCAGTTTTGAGGTTAATTAAAAAACACCACAGTTAGAAGTGGCATATAAAGTGGGCGTGTTAACATTTTTAAAAACATTTTTAAACAGGTTTCCCAACATTTGACTTAGCTTTGTCATAATGGAAACTGTACCCTTCAAATACAGATCATTACTTTGATATCGAAGATTTTTAGCTTCGCTGTTATCACTAGAAATATCACTAGAAATAGTGTGAAACAAATATGATTATTTTTTATAGCATCGTAGACAGTGGAAGTATATTCGTGTTATTAAAATTCGTTTCAATTCTTCGCTTTCGAAGAATTGAAGAATTTTACTAAGATGAAATTATTATTATGTCTATAATACCGTTAAAAGACCGAACAACGACGTCTCCAGAATTTCATTAGATCGAAACTTTAAGAAAAATATTAGAAGAAAACGATGCAGATCATAAATGATAATAATAAAAACAATCCAAATTAGACAACATCAAAAGTTGGGATAAAGAAAAGAAATGGAGATCAGAGATGAACTCTATCACTTCTAGACTATTTAAAATTTAATAGAAATAATGGAACCTATAAAATGGCAGTATTCTGTTATTTAAGTTTTGATTTCGAAACTCCATGATAATATTACTTTTGCAAATAATGGTTAGAGTACTTGATAACCATTCTAAAGTTGTCTCTATCTGTGACACTCTGCGCAATCAAATATATTCATTAATCCAAGTGTAACAAGTTGTAATAATGACTTTTTTACTCTTGTCATATGCAAATTTAAAATTTAGTTTTTTTTTATAATTTCTTACAAGTCATGATGACATTTGCAAAAACTAATTACACGTCACGAATTCAATGTAAAAAAAGTTATAATTGTTTTTGGGGTTGAATTTGTGATATCGAAATCAATTAAACATGCTGGATATTTGAAATAAATAACGCATATCATATGTGTTGGAATATCGTTATAAAGGATGATTTGAATTTGGATTTCAGAGTCTATATAGTTATGATATTTAGAATAGATATTCTCAAATAGTTTGATCTAAAGTTATGATGTGATGAAAAATGCGTACCATTGTTTTATATGAAACAATTTTAATACGAAAATTGACATCCATATTTCGAATCCAAAAAAAGAAATAATGTTTATCTGAATGTCGAGGTTGTAGTAGACCGAGATTATCTGAATTTTGGTCCAACCCTCTCTTTACTTAGACGGATTTTAAATAACAGTGTTAGATTCACTAAAATCGGATCATTGGTGTTGACGTGAGAATACAAGATTTTTTGCATCCGCTGTTTGGATTTGCATGATATTTAACCTAATGGTAGCATAGCAGTGTGGCATTATACTTTTGTAATCTTGGATCTTATTGGGGTTGCATGAACAGAGTAATAGGGGCGCAAATCGGGTATCTCAGACATTGTCTTTTTACGCGTGCCAAATTTTTGATTCTCTCCCATAGTGGAATTTTTTCAGCAGGCGCAGAAGGACATGACAAAATCGGCTCAGAATTTGATTTCAGTTAATATTCCCTCTTTAAATTCCCTGTTTAAATTATTTTTAAAGGAGCACTTTCTCTAAAAGAAGAAAATTATTGAATCGCATTGTTGAATTGCAATCGAAATTGGAAATTTAGTTATGTCAAGATTTTTCCCTCAATCTGACTAGAAATGACTTCTTAACCAGAATTTTCAAAAAACGCTTAAAATTGATTACTGGGCTACCATTGTAAAAAGCTTTATAACGAAATCAATGAATCGCAACAGTTTCTAAGCGGAACAATAAGAAACTTATCTAAGAAACAGGCATTTCTTAAAAAAAAAACTTATTTTAAGAAAAAAAAAACAATCATAAGGAAATTGTTGTCATCCTTGTTGGGAAAAGATAAAAATAGAATTTCACACACACACACATGCACATACATAACACACACAAACAAATCATACTAATATACATTTAAAATATGAAGGTTACGCATATGCTAATAATAAAGTTAAATACAAACATTTATGTTGCCACACATCACATACACACATGCAGAGAGAGCGAAAGAAAGATAGAAAGAACCATGAAATTATTTCCGTGTTAAGGCACATGAATAAACATATATACATACTCACATTTACATTCTTTAAAAAGGGGTCGACAACATATGAGCATTCAAATTTAAAAGAAATGTGTAGCATACTTTGGAGGGGATGATATATGATTGGATAAATGTATGAATGTTTTGTAGGAAGTTAAGAAGGAATCAATCGAAGGGATGATAATCATCGTTTGTTGTATGTTTTTTATTTTAAATCTTTTTTTAAAGAAAAAAAAAAAAAAAAGATTTGAAAAAAATGTAAAGTATTTATTTGTATCAAAAGCATATTTTTATTCTGGTAGAACGAATTTTATGTTGTTTTCAATAAACATTAAGCGATTTTGGTTTTGTAGCTATTTGTTGATTTCTTTTGTGACATTTTTTCCTGTCAACTATAGTTCGCTTCTAAAGTTGGCTTCATTTGAGAGTATGGACAAAACAATAATATATACTTGTGGTAACAATTTATTCCATATCGGTAAAAAATCGGATATTATTTGAGGCGTAACGGAAAATGGGTTTACAAGTAGATAATGTAGCTTTTTAATACATTTATAATAACAGCAAGTAAAAGCCAATAGTCAAGCCGACCATTGATAGTTATTAATATTAAGTATAAAAAATTGATGATCGACCTTCGTATAAATATATTTTCTAATTTGTGCTTATGGTTTTAATATATATGTAGGATTTGTGCGCTTTAAAATGACTTTTTTTACCATTTCCCGGGATTATGCTTAAGTCTTAAAACATTCTTAAATATGGACCAATTTCATGGAAATTTAGACATTGTTTTCGATATATGAAACTAATTTTATGCATATTAAATATCATATAGGAAATTCCATATTTTTTTTTGCTCGGTAGCAATATTTAAAGGTAATTTCAAGGACATGTTATCATGAGTAGTTTTTAAAGAGGTCTTTTTCCGGAATCGTTATTTAAGCTGATGATCGTAAAATACGTCCACTATATCGTTTTACCCATACGTTTGTTAACAAAATATCATACCAGTTAAATCTTTTAAAGCTGTTAAGAAAGAAAACTGAAAATGTTATGTGACGGGCGGGGAAGATTATGATGCTCATTTGTTTATGAATGTTATTTGTAATTTTTTTTTTGTGTTGTTGTTGTTTTAGCGAGAAAAACAGTTCCTATTTGAATAAGAGAAAATATGTATAACGCGCCTTAAAATATACTTCCGTTGCTATTTTCTTTCTTTTTTGCTATTGTATTATTTTAATACTTCTAAAAAAAGTAGCATTCATTCAGGCGTTTATTTATTTTAATATTTGTAGCATAACCTAAGGCGAGTTATTTCAAATTTACTGCATTTCTTTTCAAAAAACAAGTAATATTTTCCATATCTCTCATAGACACTCAAATCCAGCATTTATTTTTTACTTAGAAATATTTTTACAGTCCACCTCCTGTTTATTTCATTTTTATTTTTCTTTTCTCTCCCCTCCACCTTTTTTTGGTTGTAATCGTCATCAAGCTTAAAAAATATGAAAATCAATGAATTGGAAATTTGTTTGTTTTTATTTTTCTATTCAATATTTTGCTATCAGTTTCTACTGTTTTTTGTTTGTATTTTGTTTTGCTTTTTATGGCCTGGAATTTCTTAAATATTTTTTTTATCGCAGAATATTTTTATACCCTCCACCATCACAAGTGGTGAAATGGGTTTATTAATTTTGTCATTCCCTGTGTAATGCTAAAAAGAAATAATCTCAGATTGCATGCTGTATATGTATTCTTGCGTCAAATCAAAATCTGTTTTAGCCATGTCAGTCTCCCTTTCCGTCCGGCTGTTTGTCCGTCTTTTTATTATTGGCACGCTCACATCCACAACAATTGACAGAACTCTAAGAAATTTGGCCTCAGTTTTTATTGTAGTCTTGAGAAGTTACTTATTTAAAACTAGCAAAATCGGTTCAGTATGTTAAGAGATACAGATCGATATTTGAGACAACCTCTAAATTAAAGCGAAGAGCTTTCGTAGAATTATCAGTTATAAATTGAAAAATTAGAATAAACTGTACTAAAATAAATTTCCATAATATCAAGAAATATGCACCTCATTACTGCTCCAAAAATAATCAAAATCGGTACAGTAGAGAAAAAGTAACAGCTAAAAATATAACTAATTTTATGACTAATTAAGGTTTCTTGGTAAACTATAAGAAATACATTCATATATTGTATGCGTTTGTGAGTGTATATGTGATTTTGTATGTGCGTATAACATAATTTATTTATTTCTTAGACATTTGTGGTGGAGGGTATTGAGGATTCGGCATTGCCGAATATAGCATTCTTACTTGTTTCATCTTAAATATGTTGTGTGGATGTATGTTTATTCGATTACGTTTATTTGTATTTGTTATTTATATTTTTATATTTGTGTTTGTTGTTGTTGCTGTTCATATTTTTTACAATTTTTAATTTAGCATGAAATTAAAGGAATTTAGAAAATTATACATAAAAGAGAATATTAAAGAAATGTTTAAATTTTTTTATTGCATACTTTTGTGATATAATTGCATACTTATTGGCTGAAAATAAATGTTTGTTTTGAAGGTTGGAAAGGGAATGGGAATTGAGTATTGCTAATAAGATATTAAATATTTTGTTCAAAAAATATTGTTTAGATTTGATTAGTTATATTGAATTAATGCTATTTTAGAAATTCTGCAATATGGAGGAAAATATAGATTAGGCTGTTAGTAAGAATGCTTTATTAGGTTATATCGAATCTGTAGTACCCTCCAGTACAGAAAGCATGAAGTTTCAACAACATTAAGATGGACGCATACAATCTAACCCAGTCCTACAGATATACACTTTAATAACAAAAATTTGTTTCATATATAAAGCGAAGTATGCATTGTGAGTCCTAAATGTTTTATATATTTTCTACTCATCCAATGGGTTGTGTTTAGCTATATATTATAGTTAAATTTAATTTCATCTGATGACGTGTTTTAACAAAATTTACCAAATTTGTTTGTATGAATTTCGAGGTTGTGGGTTGGTTGGTGTATAACTTTTTTTGCTATTAAGACATATAGACAGATGGAAATATTGCATACTTTACCCTCTATCACTAATTTTGTTGGTCAAAGGAAGTGGTCTAAGGTAGTCCATTCACTTAATATCGTTACATCATGGATAGTACATCTCCTTTACCGTTTACTCTAGGCACCACATTTATACGTCAACAAAAAAAATGGTCCTCTTTCCAACTTTAATTGAACAATAAGCGACGAAGACCCGTAAATGGTGGAAGAGTTAGAAAGAAATAATCAAAACGATGAGTGCAACAAAGACCATTTACATTATCTCCCTCCTTCGTTTTATAAAAGATTGTTACTTGTGGATCAACATCCACAACAGCAAGAGTTGGAAAAATATTTAAAAAACTCCTTAACTTTCTACCATTTACCTCATAAGAAGCAGGATAAAAAGCAACCACTCCTTAGAGAAGAGCGATGCATTCCCTAAAAGGGGGAAGATAATTCTGAAACTTTTGCAACTGCAACAGGATTCATAACAGCTTGAAAGTCATACTCAACACCACAAAATTGACAAACAATTTTAAATGCAAAGAACTGGAACTGGAGAAATATCACAACATCCTTGAATCTCGTCTTTCATACTTAAAATTTTGAAAGAGGAAAGGTGGCGAGGGTAAAAGGCAACAATTATATAAGAGATATTCGAAAGTGACGCTTATATGGGTGCCATGAGAAATATTGGACTAATTTAAGAAATTTTCCATTTCGGTGTTCTATGAGTTTAAAACCCCATTTCGGTGAGAGGGGCTGGGTAAAACAATTACTTCATCAAATCCAAGTTTAGTAGGTAAAGTGACACTTGAAAAATTTCGTCAATATATCTCTAAAATTGTGACCAGCATTTTATTCCTTTGCTTTATGTGGGTAGCCAGCCAGACGAAAATTCGGAAATCCTAAAATCGACTTGGAGACTGATTCTCTCAAGCGCATAATATCCCAAATATTATGGTACTGAAGAGCATAAAACGGAAGCACCGATCCTAAACGGTCGGAAATGCCTATTTCCAATCATTATTAGTTTCATCTTCGCCAGTCTGTATGGTGGACCAATCTATCATGAAAAATCTGCTTTTCTTGAACTACAAACATTCTAACATATTTGTGGTGTCGATAGCCATTTTCTTCAATCGAGAATTTTGTCTCATTTGGGCTTCTTAAACTCAAGATTTTTTCAATAGCCTGAATCACTATGAGTTAGTTATTTGCATCATTCTAGCAGCTGTGGATGTTGATATAGTCGTGGAACTTTTCAATCACTTTCCTTTTTTTAGGACTAACCTTCGTTAGGTACCTGTTGCATTTGCTTCTGAATTAGATGATGAATACTAAATTATCTCTTAACACTTCTCTACAATTTCTTGGTATTTCAGATGATGTTTGTTAATCTTTTCTGGAATAATCAGTACCTTTGGGTATATGTTTTTGAGAATGTTTTTGTCTGAATAATTTTCTCTATACGTATTCTCTGTTCTTTGTCACCAGTCTTGGATATATAGGGCAACATCCCTTAATCCACACTGCCTAATAGATCGTTCAACGTTTCTTTCCTTAAATGAGGAGCTAATCTTAACTTGAACATTTGACCAACATAAACTATGAAATTTAACACAAGAGACTTTTACTAATTAAAATCCATGTGTTAAAGATAGTGAAGTTAAAACAATTATTGACCATGAAACATTTGTAAGCTTGAAGGTGAATTAATGCAAATGTAAAATATCCGAAATAAAAACTAGAACATTGGATCTCATATGAATCGAAATAAGAAGGATATTTTGTGCTACAAAAAGTTTAAATCGTTCCAAATGATCAAAGGGACTTGGTACTGAAAGAGCGATCAATGAAACACTATCAGAATAAGAGCTTCTATAACGACTGTTTTTGATCGCCATATAAGAAATCTTTACAACAATATACTCTATCGAATTCACTGATATGAATTTATTAATTCGTAAAATTGAGGGCGAATTCGCATCATTTCACTAGGAATTAGTTTCCATAGCCGAAGGAAACAAAGGAGATCAATCATGATGCGAAAGGTACATGGTAAAATTTCCGACCACAATCGGTCAACAGATGTGAAATAGACACAATTGATAAACATTATTATATAAAGTCAAAAGGAGATAAATCAAGGTTGTAGGATGTAATATATTTTCCGACAGATCTCCAAAGAAACTAAACTGATTTATTTGTCAGATATTTTGCCTTAAATAAACGGTTGGTGATGGCAACTGTTGAGGACATATAAAAACTAGATTGGCATACCAGCTTTTCTTAAGGTGGATGTAATACCATCTGCATGCTACAAACATCTGCACAAACTCATAATATCTCGACTACCTTCGGTGGTGTAGAGTATTAAAAACGCATTGACGGTTTTGGAACAGCTGTTTTTATAAACCCGATCTTGTTCCTTCCGACTTCCATTAGCTTTGAACGGAACCTTACTACACTATAAAACAGGCTATATTGATCCATATGCACACTTTTTCGGAGAATCCATATGATAAAAAAACTTATGTAATATTAATGTGAATTCAGTTGACTTCGTGTAATTATGACATGACCTTTTCACCTTATATCTCATCCATTAGTTTCTCTTTATTACTAAATATTATTGTATCAATTTTGTTTATTATTCCCTCTTTATATAATTTTCGCTAAATAACTACGAAAGTTTTTTTTAATAAAATCTTATATTTAATTACTTCTCTCCAATTAAATATCTAAAATACAGGACTTTTACTTTCATTACTCTTTTTCACAAAACTAATTCAAAGTTTATTTCATAACTTTTATTTTATTTCCTTAAAGGACTGTTTCTCAGATGATAACGCTTAAAGATTACAATTCATAGACAATTTATTTGCAATGACCATTTCCCTCCAATCCTTCCTTCTTTTCTATCGTACAATCTGATTTCAGTTAATTTCTAGCAATTGGTCGTATAAACTTTCTCTCTGCTTTTTTCTTTTGGGTAAATAAAATAAATTTTCTTTATTTCGAGTGTGACAAGCGTTTAGTGTTTACAAGGGCTTCTCATTTTGATATTTACACGCACACACAAACATACACACACTCATACATATTCGATTCATACAGGCTTCATAATTTATATAAAAACCCAAAATTCTGACCAACGTAGTAAAGAAGCAAAAAAAAAAAAAACAGAATTTGGAAATGTAATGTATCCTTCACTAACACACTCACACACATCTGTTGTGTTTTATTAATGTTTCTCATAATCATAATAATTTTCATAATGTTTGTAACATTTTATTATTTCCGTTGTTGACCTTTTCTTTTTCTTCTTTTCTTTGAGTATAATTTTCATTTCGTTTCTGGTGTATCAAAAAGGTCCATTTTTTTTGCTGGCAGTTTCCGTGTGGCATGGATGGCATGTTTTTGATAATTTCGTTGACATGTTATAATTGCCATAATGTTAATGATACTGATAATGTTCTTTGTACTTTATTTTTTGGGAAATTCCTGTTGATGCTAAAGCTCATGATGTCTCTGATGATGGACAAAGTTAAATTGGTAGTTGTTGGTTGTATTAAATGTTAATGAATGTAATTGAGATTGAGTTTCTGGAAGTTAAGTCTATGAAAACAGACAAATCATTACATATATTATTACCTGAATAAAGAAAAGGAAATAAAACGGAAAATTAAAGACCAGAGACATGAAAAATTATATTAATGCACTCACACTTATATCAAATCTCCTTATATATTAACACAAGAGCACATAAAACGCAATTTTAATATTCCATAAAGAAAACGATTTTTGTGAAAATCGAAAATAATTTGTGAAAAATTCATGATGAATTCGATTGTATTTTTATAAAATAAAAATAAAACTGCATTTTATAGCTAAACCAGATGAGTTAGAGCCAAAAGGGCAATAATCTGTTATCACTTTATTTTCTACCAAAATCGATTTTTTATATGAAAAACTTAAATTGCATTTTATAGCTAAACTAGAGGAGTTAGAGCCAAAGGGCAATAATCTGTTATCACTTTTATTTGTCACCAAAAATCGATTTTTATATGAAAAACCAAAATTGCATTTTATAGCTAAACTAGAGGAGTTAGAGCCAAAAGGGCAATAATTTGTTATCATTTTTATTTTTATCAAAAATCGATTTTTTATATGAAAAACTAAAATTGCATTTTATAGCTAAACTAGAGGAGTTAGAGCCAAAAGGGCAATAATCTGTCATCACTTTAATTTTTTACCAAAAATCGATTTTTATATGAAAAACTAAAATTGCATTTTATAGCTAAACTAGAGGAGTTAGAGCCAAAAAGGCAATAATCTGTTATCACTTTTTTATTTTTTACAAATAATCGATTTTTTATATGAAAAACTAAATTGCATTTTATAGCTAAACCAGAGGAGTTAGAGCCAAAGGGCAATAATCTGTCATCACTTTAATTTTTTACCAAAAATCGATTTTTTATATGAAAAACTAAAATTGCATTTTATAGCTAAACTAGAGGAGTTAGAGCCAAAAGGGCAATAATTTGTTATCATTTTTATTTTTTATCAAAAATCGATTTTTTATATGAAAAACTTAAATTGCATTTTATAGCTAAACCAGAGGAGTTAGAGCCAAAAGGCAATAATCTGTCATCACTTTAATTTTTTACCAAAAATCGATTTTTTATATGAAAACTAAAATTGCATTTTATAGCTAAACTAGAGGAGTTGGAGCCAAAAGGGCAATAATCTGTTATTATTTTATTTTTTACCAAAATCGATTTTTTTATATGAAAAACTAAAATTGCATTTTCTAAGCTTAAACCAGAGGAGTTAGAGCCAAAAGGGCAATAATCTGTTATCACTTTATTTTTTACCAAAAATCGATTTTTTATATGAAAAACTAAAATTGCATTTTTAGCTAAACTAGAGGAATTAGAGCCAAAAGGGCAATAATCTGTTATCACTTTTATCTGTTAACCAAAAATCGATTTTTTTATATGAAAACTAAAATTGCATTTATAGCTAAACTAGAGGAATTAGAGCCAACAAGGGCAATAATCTATTATCACTTTTATTTGTAACCCAAAATCGATTTTTTATATTGAAAACTAAAATTGCATTTTATAGCTAAACCAGAGGAGTTAGAGCCAAAAGGGCAATAATCTGTTATCCACTTTATTTGTAACCCAAAATCGATTTTTTATATGAAAAATTAAATTGCATTTTATAGCTAAACTAGAGGAATTAGAGCCAAAAGGGCAATAATCTATTATCACTTTTATTTGTAACCCAAATCGATTTTTTATATGAAAAACTAAAATTGCATTTTATAGCTAAACTAGAGGAATTAGAGCCAAAAGGGCAATAATCTATTATCACTTTTATTTGTAACCCAAAATCGATTTTTTATATGAAAAACTAAAATTGCATTTTATAGCTAAACCAGAGGAGTTAGAGCCAAAAGGGCAATAATCTGTTATCACTTTTATTTTTTTACCAAAAATCAATTTTTTATATGAAAAACTAAAATTGCATTTTATAGCTAAACTAGAGGAATTAGAGCCAAA
Organism: Cochliomyia hominivorax; assembly: GCA_004302925.2. Lineage (NCBI taxonomy): Eukaryota > Metazoa > Arthropoda > Insecta > Diptera > Calliphoridae > Cochliomyia > Cochliomyia hominivorax. The sequence goes on from PYHX02000158.1 coordinate 32,384,888, forward strand.
AGGGCAATAATCTATTATCACTTTTATCTGTTACCAAAAATCGATTTTTTTTATATGAAAAACTTAAAATTGCGTTTTAAAGCTAAAATAGAGGAGTTAGAGCCAAAAGGGCAATAATCTGTTATTATTTTTTTTTTTTTAACCAAAAATCGATTTTTTATATGAAAAACTAAAATTGCATTTTTATAGCTAAACCAGAGGAGTTAGAGCCAAAAGGGCAATAATCTGTTATCACTTTTATTTGTTACCAAAAATCGATTTTTTTATTGAAAAACTAAAATTGCATTTTTCTAGCTAAACCAGAGGAGATAGAGCCAAAAGGCAATAATTTGTTTTTTATCGCTTTTATTTGTTACCAAAAATTCGATTTTTTATATGAAAACAAAAATTGCATTTTCTAGCTAAACCAGAGGAGTTAGAGCCAAAAGGCAATAATCTGTTATCACTTTTATTTGTTACCAAAAATCGATTTTTATATGAAAAACTAAATTGCATTTTATAGCTAAACCAGAGGAGTTAGAGCCAAAAGGGCAATAATCTGTTATCACTTTTATTTGATTTTTTAACCAAAAATCGATTTTATTAAATGTTGAAAAACCAAAATCTGCATTTTATTAACCTAAAAACTAGAGAGGAGTTAGAGCCAAAAGGGCAATAATCTGTTATCACTTTTATTTGTTACCAAAAATCGATTTTTTATATGAAAAACTAAAATTGCATTTTCAGCTAAACCAGAGGAGTTAGAGCCAAAAGGGCAATAATCTGTTATCACTTTTATATTTTTACCAAAAAAAATCGATTTTTTATATGAAAAACTTAAAATTGCATTTTATAGCTAAACCAGAGGAGTTTAGAGCCAAAAAGCAATAATCTGTTATTCACTTTTAATTTTGTTACCAAAAATCGATTTTTTATATGAAAAACTAAAATTGCATTTTATAGCTAAACCAGAGGAGTTAGAGCCAAAAGGCAATAATTCTGTTTATCACTTTTATTTTTTAACCAAAAATCGATTTATTAAATGAAAAACTAAAATTGCATTTTATAGCTAAACTAGAGGAGTTAGAGCCAAAAGGGCAATAATCTGTTATCACTTTTATTTTGTTACAAAAAATCGATTTTTTATATAAAAAACTAAAATTGCATTTTATAGCTAAACCAGAGGAGTTAGAGCCAAAAGGGCAATAATCTGTTATCACTTTATTTTTTTTACCAAAAATATTTTTTTATATGAAAAACTAAAATTGCATTTTATAGCTAAACCAGAGGAGTTAGAGCCAAAAGGGCAATAATCTGTTATCACTTTTATTTGTTACCAAAAATCGATTTTTATATGAAAAACTTTATTGCATTTTATAGCTAAACTAGAGGAGTTTAGAGCCAAAAGGGCAATAATCTGTTATCACTTTATTTTTTACCAAAAATTATTTTTTATATGAAAAACTAAAGTTTCCATTTTATAGCCAAACCAGAGGAGTTAGAGCCAAAAGGGCAATAATCTTTAATCACTTTTATTTTTTACCAAAATCGATTTTTTTATATGAAAAACTTTAATTTGCCATTTTATAGCTAAACTAGAGGAGTTAGAGCCAAAGGGCAATAATCTGTTATCACTTTAATTTTTTACCAAAAATTGATTTTTATATGAAAAACTAAAGTTCATTTCTAGCCAAACCAGAGGAGTTAGAGCCAAAAGCGCAATAATCTGTTATCACTTTTATTTTTTACCAAAAATCCACTTTTTATATGAAAAACTAAAATTGCATTTTAAAGCTAAACTAGAGGAGTTAGAGCCAAGGGCAATAATCTGTTATCACTTTTATTTTTTACCAAAAATCGATTTATTAAATGAAAAACTAAAATTGCATTTTATAGCTAAACTAGAGGAGTTAGAGCCAAAAGGGCAATAATCTGTTATCACTTTTATTTTTTACCAAAAATCGATTTTTTATATGAAAAACTAAATTGCATTTTAAAGCTAAACTAGATGAGTTAGAGCCAAAAGGGAAATAATCTGTTATCACTTTTATTTGTTACCAAAAATCGACTTTTTTATGAAAAACTTAATTGCATTCTATAGCTAAACCAGATGAGTTAGAGCAAAAGTGCAATAATCTGTTATCATTTTTAATTTTTTACCAAAACCGCTTTTTAAATGAAAAATTTAAATTGCATTTTATAGCTAAACCAGAGGAGTTAGAGCAAAAGGGCAATAATCTGTTATCACTTTTATTTGGTACAAAAATCGATTTTTTATATGAAAAACTAAAATTGCATTTTAAAGCTAAACTAGAGGAGTTAGAGCCAAAAGGGCAATAATCTGTTATCACTTTTATTTTTTACCAAAAATCCGCTTTTTAATGAAAAATTTAATTGCATTTTATAGCTAAACCAGAGGAGTTAGAGCGAAAAGGCAATAATCTGTTATCATTTCTATTTTTTACCAAAAATCGATTTTTTTATATGAAAAACTAAATTGCATTTTATAGCTAAACAGAGGAGTTAGAGCCAAAAGGGCAATAATCTGTTATCACTTTTTTTTTACAAAAATCGCATTTTCCTATGAAAACTTAAATTGCATTTTATAGCTAAACTAGAGGAGTTAGAGCCAAAAGGGCAAATAATCTGTTATCATTTTTACTTTTTACCAAAATCGATTTTTTATATGAAAACTAAAAATGACATTTTATAGCTAAATCAAGGGGAGTTATAGCCAAAAGGGCAATAATCTGTTTAATCATATTTACTTTTTACAAATCGTATTTTTTTATGAAAAACCTAAATTGCATTTATTGCTAACCAGAGGGATTTAGAGTTAAAAGGGCGATAATGCTGGTTTCACTTTTACTTTTTTAACCAAAAATCGATTTTTTATATGAAAATAAA
>PYHX02000158.1:32387873-32428068 GCA_004302925.2 Cochliomyia hominivorax
TGGATTTGTTTACCACAGTGACATTTCGCCAAATAAGTGGACACATTATTAAGTATTTTGAATGAAGCAGCCCTTTTTGTATAAATTCCTTGATGTAAATTTCGGTATTAATAGAGTCCATTGTTACAAATGTTTGACATCTTTTACCGCAACTGCATATTGCTTGTCATACTAAGATATTTTGAATGCTTTTGAGTCCTAAACTTTTCTTCAATATTCCCTCGAGCATCAGCAACATGAAATTTTTCACCAAGAAGTTGCGATAAATCTGCCAAATTATATTTTTCGTCAATCATTATGCAGCAAGAATATCTGTTTTACAAAACTAGACTTCAATTTCTGTGTTCTGTTTTCGGCCTTTAAATTTTTAGCAGCGTTCCTATCGGAAATTCTAAAATCTTAGCAGGGTTCTTTAAACTTTTCGTACCAAATAGTATGAGCTCTGAGCTAATCGGATAAATTGGGAGTTCTTTTGAAAATGTTTTCTATTTTTTTTTAATTTAGACACATCATGTGGACCGGGTTGTCTATCAATGGATAAGTTCTTTCGATACTGTTTTATAACATTGGAGACAGTTGGAGACCTTTGAATACTTGGCCAACTTTTTACAAGACCAAGTTGGTTTTGTTGAAAAATATTAATAATTTAAGGTATCGAACGGTTTTCTGGTGTGTTAAGAAATTTTCGATCTCATTCCTTTTATCTAAAAAAATAAGTTTTTCAAACGTAAAAATCAAATTTTGTAAAAAAAAATTCAAATTGTCACTAAAAATGTGAAACTTTGTTATAAAAAAATAATTTTTTCTAAAAAAAATCAATTTTTTTTTAAATTTGATTTATTTAAATTTTTATAAAAAATCGATTGAGATTCTCACTAAAATTCCCAGTTTTTCTTAAATAATGTTTCATAGGATTCCATTTTTAAAACAAATAATTTAAATTTTCCACTAATAATTCGAATTTTTGTTGAAAATTTAAAGTGGCACAAAAATAAAATATTTTTGCAAAAATTTTGATTTTTAATAAAGTTCGAATTTTGACAAAAAAAATGGATTTTTTCATAAAATTTATTTTCTATTTTAGCGAAATACATGTCGGAACAATATTCATCAAGCATACATTATAAAATGTACTGAATCCAACATATGTTTCTATTTATATGCGAACAATGAATGCAACATTTAACACTCGCAAATGTTGCAAAATAAATCTGACATTTGTGATTAGTTCGCCTACAACTTTAGTATGAATTAACAACAAAATATAACCTTTAAATTATTACGCTACAGAAAGCCGCATTGTTCAGTTCGCTTGTATGTAATGTAAATTATTAGTATTCGCTTTTAAACATTTTGTTCGATATGTGAGTTGCATTGAACTTTAGGTTTGAAAAAAATCTATTTTGTATATGTATTGCGTGCATATTTACTTTGTTGTATCAACTTGTTGCTTTACAGAGCAACATGATCAATTAGCAAATGCTCCAGAATTTAAAGAACATGAAACAAAGTTTGAAGAAAGGATTGCATAGAACTTATTTGCCTTGAACTTTGTAATTTGTTTTGTCAACATCTTGCAAATATATATAAACATGTTGATATTAAAATATACATTGTGCAAATGTTTCATAATTATGCTTAAGTACTGTATGCAACATGTTTAATTCGATAGCATCATAATGAATATTTAAAAATTTAATTAAAAACAAGAAACAAGTTTGATAAACAGGTTGTGCCGAAATTAATTGTATTGATCTTTGTACTAAGGCCTATAGACATGCCTAGAACATGCAATTGTATAATAACATAATGAACTTAAAGTATTTATATGTGTAGCGGCATGTTTTACATAATATTTAACTGTGATGTCAACATGTTGTAATCGATGGCATCATGTTTACATTAAAAATATTGCAGATATAAAAAGAATCGAAAACGTTTGATGAATGAGTTGTGTCAAAAGAGCTCCGAACAAATCCAGTAGGAAAGCAGCCCGGATAGATAATGCATGTTTATAAAAATATAAGGCTCAAAAAGTTCCTACGGGAACGCTTCTTAAAATGTAGAGACTAAAAACAGAGCATGAAAATTGAAGTCAAGTTAAAAAATATTCTTACTGCATATTGGACTTTCTGGTTAAAATTTACCAAAAATTTCTTGGAATGGTAAATATTTTGCAATTGTGGCAAAATACCGAAATATATATCAAAGTATGTTTACAAAAAGGTTGCTCCCATACATATTATTCCATAATGTGTCCATTTTTTTTTGGCTGACTTAGCATTCTGTCGCTGTGAGCTTTGTAAGTAAGCTCTTCAAAGGCATAAAAACAATAATGTGCTATTTTCCACCAAGAAAGGCAATTCCTCCAAACTGCCCAGGAGCTAAATAAAGTTTCTAAATGGTGTGGCAGATTTTAAACGGAGATAAACTACATGTTCGAGAAAAGTCACAGAAATCACTATCACGTTAATGAATGCGTTTCCGATAAAGGTTTCAAATTTCATCTCTACATCTCAACATTTTCAATTATATACATATGATAAGTTTGAAAGATTTTATGTTTTAAAAATCTGAACAATCAACATTTTGTAATGCGATAGCAATTTAATGGTTTTAAAAAATGTTCCAGATATAAAAATTATAAATCCAATTCCAATTGAACTTTGTACTATAGTCTATAGCGTATATTTTCGTATGTTTCAAACATTGTCAACATGTTGCAATTATATATAAACATGTTGTTTCTTAAATGAAGAAATAGTTCGTTACACATGTTGATTCAATTTTGTATACTACATGTTTTTTTTCAGATGTACTAAAACAATGTTCATATAATTAAAGTTGTTGTTGTTCTACAAGTTGATACAAGTTTTAATATCAACAAGTTGACAACGAACTACAATTAATTAAACATTGTACTTTTCTTGTACAAAAAATCAACATGTTAAATTATTTTTGTCAACGTATTTAAACAGCGTATTAAACATTTTATATCAACATATGCAGATTATTATGTTGTAAAATTCAAGATTGCAACATGTTGACAGAGCAATATAAACATTTCTTTGAAACATGCACGATAGACATACTTTTCAAAACTAAACATCGATGCAACTCATACATCAAACTCAATATTTTTAAAGCTAACATCTGTTTTTGCGTAGAATACACACTAATTAACGTCCGTGATCAAATCTATGCCTCTTTTAGTACTAAAATAATTCAAGTATTAAATTTTATTTGCTATTTATACTACAGTTATAGACAAACTAACAACAAACGCTAAAGGTTCGTTTATAACACCTGCTGATTGTTAAATTTTTCGTTCGTAGTTCGCATATAAATAGAAACGTATTTTGGATTCAAAACATTTTGGAATGAACACTTGATGGGTTAAATTTTTATATCAAATAACTCAGAAATAATTAAATGACACAATGGCGCGTATTCTTATAAATGCACATATAACTTTTTTGATGAAATATTTTTATTATGTCAACTAAGACTTCTTTTAAAATATTGTTAACTAAAAACTTTATTTGTATTTGTATTTTATTTTTTAATTTAATTTTAGAGTTTAACTGCAATTTTTGGTGGTATTTTCCTATAAACGCACTTCATGTTATCAGTCTCCATAGCACAATTAAAAATTTCCTCTCAAATTTGCTTTATTTTTAGTTTTAGATCTGTTTAAGTCATTATGCTTTCGTTTTTGGCATTATTTGAATAAAGAGATGAGTTCGTTAAAGCCATGATTTATACTGGTTTGAATTATGTAACGCACCATTATTTTGTTGGAATATGAAAATTTCATATATATTTTTGCTTTTCATCAATAATTGAGGGAGGAGCATCTTCCAGTGATTCGTTATAAATTGCACTTTTCACCTCATTCCACTTCTCTGACCAATTCTTGTACTTTCGTAGAAATTTAGACGATTTTATATATGATGTTTTTTGAGCATTCGCTTACACTTTGGCTTCTTCCATTTTATGTTTTCATTTCTGCGTGAAATGTGAGCAACCTGTTTAGAACTCTCGTAAAATTTATTATGGGTTATCTAATTATGGGCTACTTCTTGTTTTATAAGATAAATCTGTCCTTTTGCTAATTTTGTGATTCCCTAGCAATATTCCTCTCGTATAATTTGATTTTTTGATTTATTGTGAAGTGTGCATTATATTATTGTGACATTTATATGAAATTTATACCTCTTTAAATGAATTTTTCTAGGGGGGTTATAAGGGAGCTACAAAAAATTATGGGCGTCCCTCGTATAACTTTGCGCATCGATATTTGCTTACATTGATTTTAATTTGAGCAATTTTGATTACAATGCCAACGTATATGTAAGACTTATGCCCTTCAAATTGATATTTGGAAAGGGGCTTGTAAGGGACCTGTGAGACGCAATGAACCGACTCTCGAATAATTTGGAACAACATTTGTTTGGAACACATCCAATTTTGATAGGCTTCGTCTTTAAGCAAAATTCATAATATGTGTTACATGAACAGCCTGCATAATTAAATCGGCTCAGAAAGTGATTCTGAGACAAACGGTATACATAAAGTAATTTACAGATATGTGCACAAACGCATAATACCTCAACTATTTTAGTGGTGTTGAACCGTTAATGAACTTTTCATTAAAGAAACGTTAATTTTATATTTGGATGAGAACAACGAAGATAAGACTTTTCGTCAAATATTTGTTACTGCATACTGCTTGCCATAACTAGAACTTGTTGTAAAATTTAGACTGTTTTGGGTCCTAAACTTTTCTTAACGTTCCCTCGAGCATCAGCATCATAAAATTTTTGACCAGGAATTTCGAGAAATCTGCCAGAACATACGTTCTGTAATCCATTATACGGCAAGTATATTTTTTTAATTTACTTCAATTTTCTGTTAGGAACTTTATGAGTCTTGTATGTTTCTAAACATGCATTAGCTTTAACTTTTCGTACCAAATAGTCCGAGTACTATGGTATCCGGGCTGCTTTCCTACTGGATGTGTTCGGAGCTCTTTTGAAAAAGCTTTTTAATTTGTTGGCTTTTGAAACATCATCATCATCATCATGTGGACCATTCTTCTACCTGGTTAAGGTTTTCTATCAATGTTCTCCTTATACTGTTTAAAAACATTGGATAAAGTTTGAAAGGAAACCTTTGAAGGCTTGGCCAACTTTAAGTAAAATCAAATTGGATTTTGTTGAAAATATTTTATAATTTATAATTTTATAATTTAAATTTTAAAAAAATAAATCAAATAAAAGTGGGTTAAAAATTTTAATGAAAAAACGAGTGTTGAGAATTTTTCGATCTTACTCCCTATGTACTTTATAAGGTCTCAGATAATTTCTTCTTGGTGCTACTAAAATGCCCTCACCACCTCGTATTGTATACCCTCCGATCAGTTTTATTTCCATAATTAGAAAAGTTTTTTCGTTCATAGAAATATTATGTAATTAATATACAAAATATTCAATAACTTTCATTCATTTACAAAACATAATGAAAAAGTAATTATTTGTAAATTTGAAAATTAATTAGAAATTAATTACAAATTCAAACTTTTTAAATACTTCAAAGGTTACAGTGAAACAAAAACAAAACCCAAAAAAAAAAAAATGCGGAAGATGAAGATAAAGATGATTATTTATTTGCTTCTTCGTTTTTTATTTAGGCAAAGTCTTTTTTACAATTGAAAGAACAGCTAAGAGGCTAAAAAGCAGACAAAACCAGTATTTTGCCATCTCCAGCCATTAAATAAATCGTAATCATACAAAGGAAACGGAAGATTCTAAAAAATGGAAACCAGTTTTTCTTCTTTCTCTCTTTACATTTGAAACAAATTAAATTAAAATTTCTTAGGAAAATTACCCAGTGAAATGAAGTGCAAAAGAAAACATTTTGCCACATTTCCTCCTTCTCTTTCTTCAAAATCATACTCTTCCAAAATCATTTATTTCAAAACTTTCAAATTGCAAAAAAACAGGAAAATTGGCTGAGAAATGCAGCCAATTAAATACTTAAAATAACAGAAAATATTTTGAACTCCTTGAAAGTGGTTGGGTGGGGAGAGAGTGAGAAGTTTTTCAGAAAATTCATTACAAACAAATTAACAAATAAATCAAATTTCAATACGAAATTATTTTTGTTTCTTTTTTTTTTTTGGCTTAAAACAATTTCTAAATGATGAAAAAGGAATAAAGTTCTTAACTAAGACGATTTTAATCTCATGCCTAAACGCTTCCTTAAAATTTAATTCCTCTCCTTCTCCTCTTCTCCTGGGCTTGATAGCAAATTTTTAACTTTGATAGACAGTCGTTGGCAGCAGCACAAGTGTTTGCAATGGTAATATGTTAAGTCTAAGAGTGGAAAACCTCTTCAGAAATCATTTATCTAAATTAATTCCTGTCGTTTACATTTGAAAAACAAATCAAAGATTAAGACAAACATTAGTTTTTAACCCCGTTGAACGACAACAACAACAACAAGTTCATCATCAGAATCAGCATCACATCATCGTCAACATCAACATCAGCATCAACAAATCAAACATTTCTTTTTCTGTCTTAACATTTTCTCCTTCTCCATTTGATGTGGATTTGGTGGAAATTATTTAAAACAATAACAAGTTTTTGTTTATGTGAGTTTTCCGTTTCAGGATTCTGTTCTCATAAGTAAGAAAGGAAGGAAATGTTGTGGCATTACTGAAAGTTATTAGAACATTTAAGAAAAAGTAGTGTCAACTTGAAAAAACTTTTTATTAGTGCTACTTCTAGTTCAGATCAGGTTCAGTTCTAGTTCGATTCCAGTTCGGATCTATTTCAGTTCTGGTTCAGTACTAGTTCAGATTCTAGTTCAGATCTTGTTCAATAATAGTTCAGTTCAGTTGGTTCTAGTTCAGTTCTAGTTCAGATTTAAATTCAGATTCTAGTTAAGATTGTAGTTAAGATTCTAGTTCAGATTTTACTTCAGATTCCAATTCAGATCATAGTTCAGATTTTATAGTGCAATTTAAATTTAAAATTCTAATTAAAATTTCTTTTCAGATTCATGTTCTGATTCGAGTGCAGATTTCAATTTAGATTTTAGTTCAGATTGCACTGCATAATATAGTTCAGATTCCTTTTAAAATTCCAATTCAGATTCTATTTTAGGTTATGGTTCTAGTTCAGATTCTAACTCAGATTACAGTTTTGATTATAGTTCAGATTCCATTGCGGCTTCTAGTTTAGATTCTTGTTATGATTTCAATTCATTTCATAGTTCAGTTCTTGTTCATTCTGACGTTTATTTAAAAAGAAAGCACTAAATTAGCCTCACTATAAACAAAGTGAAATTATGTTTATTTGATTGTATTATTGAGGCGTGAGTTTGCTTAAAATTAAACAAACTTCTCAGGCAAAATAATAAATGACATGATGCCTGAGATTTGATGAAGATTTCCAACTGGAGATGTCTATGATTACAATTCTTATTATTCATTAAATACTACATTCACACACACACACACACATTTACATTAACTCAATAAGGGGTTAATGAAAAAAGTACATATTTTACAAAAATAACCAAATAAAGTGGGAAACAACAATAAGAAACAGCCCTTAAACATACGAGAATTGTTATTATCACATGGAAAGATATAAATCGAAATAAATTTAAATGTAAAATAGAAACAAAAAAATGGAAAAAAGAAGAAGAGAAGAGACTATGAAAAATTTACATAATGAATGTTTAAACGTTAATAACTCATTTTGAAATTCCGCGGTGACGTTGTTGCTGTTGACGTCTATCTGTCTGTCTGTCTGTCTGTCTGTCCGTGTGTATATTTGATTATATGTATTTGTAAAGATGATGAGAATAAAATTGTAAGTGAAAGTTTCGGAAACCAAAACGCAATGAAACCCATTGAAAATTGTTCTGAAGAAAAAAATGCTGAATTCCCAAAAATACCAGGTTACATTATATCAAAAATGAAACATCTTTCTTCCACAAAATTTTATTTATTTACTCCTTTCAAATAAAATGCCACATTCAGGTTTGATATTAAATATTTTCATTTTCATTATAAAATAACGCGCAAAACAGAGAAGAGAAGTAACACAACAAACAACCAAACATAAACTTAATAATTAGAATATAATATTTTATACTTCCTGTACTGTTTTGTAACCTTTGAAATATTTTTTCCTATTTTATCCTTTACTTTATGTCCCCTGCTACACTCCTCTAGCGTTCATAAATAAATATAATAATTACAACCCTTTTTGCATAATTTTTCTCCTTTAGTCCTCATCACTACCATCGTCATTATTATAATTTTAATATTTTGACGCTTTTACAAGACTTTTATGGAATTACCTTCAAATACATGAAACAGTATTTTTATTAAAGAGGACAAAATTCGCGCTGTTTTTGTCGTCTGATGAAAATTCCATTTATTTCGATTTTATTAATGTTGATTTTGTTTTTAGAGTCATGCATACACACACGCACATAGAGGGAGATGCTTTATGTCAAATGTTTCAAAATAAATATTAGCAAATTATTAAATATTTTATCAACAACACTATTCAAATGATTTTCAGGTACTATCCGGTGTAAAAGTCGGTTAAGAACGACTATCTGATGTTCATAATGCTGGCAAAAATAGTAATGGACCGAAACTTGTTGCAATAAATCTTGTTGCAATAAAACTTGTTGTATAAAACTAGCAAGATCCTATCCGTCCTACATATTGGTCAGCATAAAAGATCCTTGGGAAAGTAATTGAAACTAATTTGAATACTTCCGCTTTATGAGATCTTAGATATTCCATAATTTATATTAACTTTATATGAGAGTACCTTTCCCCTGATCCTACTTGTTCCCCTGATCCTACCCGTCCTAAATTGTTGAGAAAGTTCCTTAGATATTCGATAATAAACAGTTTGCTTGGAGGGTACTTCCCCCCATGATCCTAACCGCCCTTCATGCTATCCAGTAAAACAGATACTTGAACAATTTATTGGCAACAAATTTAAAAATTATCGGTGTAGTAGTTCTTTAGATATTCGATTATCAAAATTTTCTTTGTATAAAGGCTACCTCTCCCCCTGATCCTATCCGTCATTCTTCTTGTTTAGTAAAACAGTTGCTTGATAAAGTGGTTGGGACCAAATTCGAAAATTCTCACTGTTATAGTTTTTTAAATAAACGATGATCAATATTTACCCTGTATGAGGGCTACCTCCCCCCTGATCCTATACGTCTCATTATTTTCCTCGTAAAAAAGTGCCTTGAAAACGTTATTGGGACCAAATTTGAAAAAGTTCTCACTGTTATAGTTCTTTAGATATTCAATGATCAAAATTGGCTTTGTATGGCGGTTACCTCTCGCTCTGGTTCAATTGAAAATTTTCAGGTATATGGAGATTATTCTATGAAAATTTCAGCATCGATCTTGTAGCTGTCTATAAGTCCCAAACAAACAAGCAACTACCATACAAATGTCTCCCCGGAAAAGCTTATATGAATAATCATAGGTTCCATACATTAATTCGTTAAATTTAGATAAATATAAGCAAAAATCTATGTGTGCAATTATACTAGTGTTGGTCCATAGTTTCTTTTCCCCCAGAAAAATTTATTTCAAAACGTATAAATTTCACATAGATAAGGAAATTATATTATATGAGGGTCGTTCATTAATTTTTCGTAACTATCATTAATAATCAATATTGTGGTGTAGGATATAAGATAATCGGACATGACCGACTATAACATTCTTACTTCTTAATGTTGAGTTTGTTTCAGAGTCATACACACAGACACTCACATAGAGAGAGGTGGTTTATGTCAAACGTTTCAAAATAAATTATTAAATATTAAAATGATTTTGAGGTACAAGATGGTTTTACCCGACTTTGTGATATCCTATACTATAAATATGGACCAATCTTGCAAAAGTTGATTTTATTAATTGTTTTTGTAAAAAATATACTATCCATATATTATAATAATACAAATATTTATGAGAGATTTATACTATTTCAGGTGACTTTTATATAGCTTATAGGAAGCTATAGACTTTTCCTCGAAATTCATACAACATTATTCGTTTGTATTAATCTTAAACAATGGTATTATACAAATGATATTTCGTTGATATATCTCTAAAATTGTTCATAACGTCACATCCAGACGGACCGATGGAATTTGAACTTGAATCGATCGGCATAATTTAATTTTGTAGTAGAGAAAAAATTAATTTTCTCTTGTTTGTCGGGTGACTTGGGACTTATGGACCGAAATATTTTCTGGAAATGTTCACATAATGTTTCTTATATTATCATAAGTAATAAGAGGAAAAAAATTTCTGTAGGACTTGAGAAATTTAGGATAGTTCGGACCGAGGGCAAAGGTATCCCCATACAATTTAAATTACATATTATATGTAGAATAATTATAGTAAATCTTTTTCAAAAAATTTTGATTACAAAAAATTTTGATTACAATCACAATCTAAAAGATCTTATTGTCTGAAAAAGTATAGCGCTATGGAAAGAGTTACCTCCATACAAATTTACACTTAAATATCGATTATCTGTTATCGAAAGATAATATTATAACAAAAGTTTAAAAATTTAGCTCTACTAACTTTACTACCCAGTTTAACTGGAAAAGTTAAAATCGATAGGGCCCTCTTCCATAATTTTCAATCAAAAATTAATGAAATTTGACAATATTAAGTCTGGACTTGGCAAATTTCAAAGACACCAATTTATAGTTGATCCGAAATAAATTCCCCTTAACTGTTCAGAGTTTTCTTTTGTATCAAAAATATTAAACAACATATGTCTTAAGCTAACACATAAAGGCTTTGAGCTTAAAAAAATTCTGAAATTTGAATATTGCAGCATTTACTCCCGGAATAAAATATGAACTGATTCTATCGAAATTCAGACAAATAGAAAATTGTTTTAATGTAGTGGTGGAGGGTAATTAACATTCGGCATAATCGAATTTAGCATTCTAACTTGTTTTTTATAGCATTTATTTGGTTATAGCTCCCATATAATGCATCTTCCCGGAATGTTAGTCTTAAAGGGTTTGTGATTATCAATTAATTTTGTAAGATTTCGGACAATTGTCTAATTCTCTTCAATATATATAATCAATTTCATGAATATTGGACCTCATTCGACTATGCTTTACATGTAATAACTCTTGATATAATTCTTAAACGTTAAAAAATTTCAATGTAATTCGGCAATACTAATTTTGGACTTGTCATAAATTTGAACGAATTTTAAGAATATCAGTCCACATTTTACTATAGCTTCCATAGAAGGCTGTCATTCTGTAATGGTTTTTATGCTTTTAATACTTTTACATTACATTCACGCAAATGTGTCTATAATGTAAGCAGTGTTACCGTTGGTGCGAATTTTTCAACTGCGTATGACTTTTTGTGTACTTTGTCCCCCTTTTTGTCCCTTTTGGAAATCGAAACAGTGTTAAATATGAGAAAATAATAAATTGTTATTTCATATATTCAAGGTAATTTCAACATTAAATGGGAAACAGAGCAAATTCATAATTTATAACTTTTCAAAAATTGTTATTTTGTGGTAAATTAAGCCTATGACGGCTTTTGTTCCGCAAATAACCTTTTAGGTGCGACTTTATTTTCTAAAATCGCTTTAATGGGCGAATTTTCGAAAATCCTCAACGGTAACACTGAATTTAAGTGGTTGATGGTATTAAAAATGCGGCACTGATGAATAAAGAATTCTTTTTTCTTAAATATTAAAACGGATATAACAAGATCACAAAAGTATTATGTTCATTCCGAGAAGAGAAAAAAGGTAAAATTTTAAGATTTTCAGACTTGTTCGGTCTTTAGGGCATTCAACAAGGAGAGAAAATGGATAATCACAATGATTATTTAGAATTGAATGACACACACTCATGTATTTTAGAAGGAATTTTTGAATCCTACAATTTTTTTCCTGATCAATAGTTTTGATCGTAACAATATAACATCTTTGCCTTTTAGTTCTTGCAAATAATTTATGTCCACAATTAATATCAAATTTATGTTATTTTTATTTAATATAAACTTCATTATAATTATTTATAGAAATTATAACGAAAAATAATTTTATCGCAGTTTTCCATCCCAAAAGATTTTCATTTTAGTTTCTTTTAAAAACTCTGTCTAATTTCTTTCTCATTTTTTGGAAAAGCTATTAAAAGTTAATATTTTATTGTAACAAAATTTCGATTTACACTCATAATATCATATATACATTCATACACATATACATATACATAAATACAAACATTCACATAAGTTTTAATGTAGTTTTGGCCAAATATTTGTGGTTTAATACTTGAGGTCGTTTAATACAAACCACAGGTGTTGCATACATTCAAAGCTTTGCATTAATTATGAATTTTTCCAACTAAAAAAAAAAAAAGAAAAACATAGAAAATTACAAAAACAATAGAATAAACAAAGCTACAAAGGCATGCAACAACTATTAAGAAATACAAGAAAAAAAGGTCTTTTCATATTCTTCATATTTGTATTTGTAGTTTAATAACGACATGTGTAAAATGTATGAGTGTATGTGTGTATATAATTGTAATATGTTTGGCCATGGTTTTTGTCTAGTGAATCTGGCCAAAAACGAAACAACTAAAGTGAAACAATAATAACAGAGTAAAACTGAGAACATAAGATTGGTCTTCGTACGAGGGTATCAGGAAGGTTAAATGGTTATTTGCATATGAAAACTATTTGCAACACTTGGCGTTACCCCAAAAGGAGTGAACTCTTCTTTCATGTTGTGAGAGAACTCATACTCACCCGGTAAACAAACAACATCTTCTTTTAATAATTCCATAACTTCTATCCTGCTACTGGAAATTAGTGCAATTTTAAGATAAAAACACTCGAAGTTATTGTGTCCATTTTTGAATTTCGGTGTGGTAAGCATTTTTAAACGACCACAGTTACAGAACTGTGTGATTACTCTTTCTGATAACGCGAAGCACTTGTGTGAAATTCTTGACCAGAAGCTATCAAAAACCTTACAAAGGAGGGCTTTTACATTCGATGCAAAATGTTTCGCCACAGATGTCTTCATCTGCAAGTAGTGCTGCAAGACACTGTGCGAAAAACTCTTGAAAATGAAGAATATGAGGTCATGAGAGAATTCCGAACTAACTGCTAGAAAATCTTAACAGACCAACGAATTACGTTACACCACATCTGTATTTCTAAAATCTCTTCGAGAGTAGACGTCCAAATAAGAGACTGTAACGTCATGATTATATGATGGTTTAAAAGACTGTAAAGTGCAATCTGGAGTTTTTCGGCGACCTTAAAAAAGGAAATTAATAGACTTTTCCACTTAATATAATCTTTACGAGATTACAAGTATTCTCCAGGAGCGATTGGAATAGGAGTATACAAGTTAGAGACTTAAATGTAGTGGTCATATTGACTGCTTTAAAACTGTGTATGATCTGGTTACATTTCGGAAGGTTTAAAAATAAGAATTTAATATCGTTTTCTCTATGAATAAAGCGTTTGAATTATTTAGTGACACTTAGAGCCCATATGTCAACGTCAGCTAACCGTTATAAGGGGGAGTTAAGATATCTGATATTACTTTAGTTTAGATTGCTGCGCATATGAATCGCTTTGATAATGAACCGGCACATAAGCTATTTAGGGTTAGACTTGTATCCAACATATCCATATCCCAACATATATGATGTTAAAACGAATTCCTACTTTCGACCTTGGGCTGACTAGAGTTTCACCTTTTCTACGAATGTCCTGACTTGGCTATTAAGAGGAAAGTATTCCTGGACGACTATGGATTAAAGGTTTTTGACTGGCGACAGCAATATCTTTGGAATTGACAAGATGTATGTCCTTGTCACATCGAAAATATGTTCAAAATTGCCAAAATGTAGCTGTAAAAATACATCATCTACATGAGTAAACAAAATTCCTTCCAGATAAGAAACATAATGAAATGCTCAATAAATGGTTCTATTAAGGATGTCGTCGAAGTTCAATATCACACAACTCCAATTCATACAAAAGTATGCAGCGGTCTATAGTAGTTCTGGTATAACTGAGATCAGGATGGGGCAATTGGCTTAACACCTTCTAGTCTCGAATTGAAAATGCCGTTCGAAATCTATGTTCTGCATGTGGAAAAGGATTCACTGCAGATAATGAACTTATCAGCCGCGGAGTACAAGAGTAGTTCTGGTTCAACTGAGATTGGAGTTAAAGCAACTGGCTCATCAACTGCTGGTCTTGTATTGATTGTGCCGACCCAAGTCTAGCCCAGCTTCTGCATGTGACCAAGCACTACATGATACACAACATTTGTTCAACTGACAATCTTATTCTACCCCTCTCAATCATGAAGATCTTTGCACTCATCTAATGAAGGTTGATCGATTTTTGGGCCTGGAGTTAAACCAAAACATGAACCAAGCTAACATTTTACTTTTGTAGCTGTCACAAACAAAGAAGTGTATGATAATATACTGTCGGTAACCGACCTTATCCGTTTGTATAAAATTTGATTTTAAAATCTGTCAAATTCTTTTACTATCACTAAACTTTGAGTGTAAAAATATATATAAAATTTTCAATACCGTTACAAGTCTTTGCCATTTCCTGGCGTGTTAGAGAATCTTAACTGTATGGGAATGTTGAAAAATATTCCTTATGGTTCAAAACACTAAAAACAATACGTTAAAGCTACTAAAACATTGATGACTTATGGTTATTAAAGTGCAATATGCGGTTGGTTTAAAATTTTCTAACCAATAATAACCTAAACTCAACTACTAACTAAAACTAGTAGCTTCTTCTAGCCGCATTCCAGTTAACAACCTCTTGTCCTAAAACCTTTACAAGGATGAAAACTTTGTTAAGACTATTTTTTCCCTAGAAAACTTGTTATTATTATTGTGGTTCTTGTTGTTGTGTTACCATATTTAGTTTCTTTATTATAATTTTGAATTTTAAGTTTTGGATTACAACAACAAAATAAAAAACAATAACAATTTTCTCTAGAGAAAATATGCAAGAAAGAGAAAAGTAAGAAAATCTATGTGTAAAAGTCTATAAATAAAATTTCTTTCTTGGTGTTGGTATAAATACATGTGTATTTGATTTGTTTGCCTAAATGTAGGCAATACAAATGTGTATTTTGTGATTTTTTCTTTTGGGTTTTTGTATGAGTTTTGAAATTTAAATCGATTTCTATGTAACCGCATCCATATGTTTTTAAATATAAAATTGTTTTTTTTCTTTTCTGTTTTGTTTCTTGTTTGTATATTGAATTTATTGAAATTTTGTTGGCAAAGAAACCACCTGTTAACACACCCATTATTTTATAAGAATATTTCGAAAACAATAGTAATTTGTCCATTTAATGTCTAGACAAAAGCCTCCAATTACCTTATCCGATTACAAACAAAGATTTAGTTCTCACTGTGGAGAATTATAGTATTGAAGGAATGGGCATAAGGTTAAGGTTCTGAAATTCCAAATGTTGTTAAAGATTAGAGTATATTTTATTCAGTCACATTAGACAAATATGCCAGGGAAAATTATAGTAATTATGCAAGGTAATTGAAAAGTCTTATTAACTTCTGTTAAAAGTTTTAGAATGGGTGCATATGAGTGTAATCGGGAAAAATGTAATTGTCGATCAAGAAAAAGCTTGTTGACTTTGGCTTTCTGGAAATGGCTCAACATTAAAAGGGGTTATAAAACCACGTTTCTGTTGATAATGATGAAGTAGATCATGGAATATTTTTTTAATTTGTAGTTCTACAATATGATTTTCCTTAACACCATCTCCCATTATTTCCACTTTACTTATTTTCTTGTTTTTCTACCAAGTAAAAAATCCCTACGGATCATAAGGATCCAAAAGTAGGCCAAGAAAATGAAGGGTAATATAAATAAGACTTTCGGACCCAAGTATGAGAGCTATGTTTTTTTGTGAACCGATCTTTCTGAAATTTGGAAAGTGAGTTTGGACTGATACAAAATCTATTTTTTTAAATATCTTCGTATCTGTGAATTTTATGAGCTCCAACTCCTATTCAGGGATAAAATGGAAGCTACCTGAATTATAAGACCGGATATCACCAATGTAAATAGGCTTTCACTTCGACATAAAATAATAAGCACCAAATTTTGGATGGATAGAAAGCCACACAGACGGATGGAGGGATGTGGTTGTTCTTTCTTTGTAGAAAGGGATTCATATTGATACAGCTGTTGCTGCGTGGATAATTTGTTGCCGAGTGTGACTCGGGTCGTTCTAGAGTGTGATTATGGATCATCAGGATGTTAGAAATCAATAGAATTCCATGAAGTGTTTTTCTCTTTACGGCCATTCCATCAATGCATTCAGATAGAAAGTTTTCGACAATCTCATGATGCTCCTTAAACTCTAAATACTGGATCACTCAATTAAATAATTAAGATTAGATTATTTCGTCAAATATTTGATTAATATGCCTTTAGATTTTAGATATTCTTCTGCTTCATACTTGGTCCTCTCCTCTTTTATATAAAATTCTCTAAGAATTTTTTAATTTCAGATCCTTTCCCGGTTTATTTTTTCCATAAAATCCACTCGTGCAACATTTAAGTTTAAAAATTTCGTTTTGTAACAAAATATAGAAAATATAAACTTATAAACCCCCTCCCCCCCACAAATTTAGTAAAGAGAAATTTTTTTTAAAATAGATGAAGAAGTAATTCAACTAATAAAAGTAAAAAAGAAACATTTAGAACAAAAAGGATTTAATTGAAGTTGAGCCTTTTTTAGAGCAGGTGTAAAGTTAAATCATAAAATGAAATTAAAATAAAACACCATTATTTTCTATGCAAAACAAAAACTCTACTCAGAATAAAATCAAGTACATTTATCCTTTTGATTTCCAACTGCTAGCAAATGTCCTTTTACGGGTGTAACCAAAAACAACAGAAAAAGGGTTGATGGATTTACTTTCACAATTAAGTTTCAAAAGAATCTCAAGAAGCTAGAAAAAAGGACACCTTTCAAAGGTTTTTTATAAGCAAAAACAAAAACAAAAAGAAATGAAAACAACATTTACTTTATGTCCTTGGAGATTATTTTATTATATAAAAAAAGTATTTTGTTGTTGTTGTGGGTTATATGATTTTGATTTGATATTTTTTGTGTAAAATTTGAATTTTTAACTTGAAAATATTTTCATTTTTTCGTTTTCTTCTTATTTTTATATCCTCCACTACCACAAGTGGTGAAGAGGGTATATTAACCTTGTCATTCCGTGTGTAACATTAAGAAGGAATCATCTCAATATTATATTCATATATTCTAGCATCAAACCAAAGTTTGATTCAAAAGATATAGACCGATAACTGATATCTCTAATTTCTAGCGAAGAATTTTTGTAAAACTGTCATTTAGAATTCGACAAAAAATAATGAGATTTTGGCGTAATATAAAGTTATATGTACTTCATTATCATTCCAAAATAGATTAAAATTGGGTCAGTAGTAAACAAGAAAGAATATATAGTCCAACTATCTAATACCCTACAATGGCAGTTATGAAAAATGAATGTACGACCCTCGTATAATTTGATTTTCTAATTTATTATTAAGTGTGTAGTACATTATTGTGACACTAAGATTGATGTTAAATTTATGCTTTTTAAAATGAATTTTTTGTTATGGGGGTTACAAGAAATTATGAACCGACTCTCGTATAAATTTGCACATCGACTTTTGCTGATATTTATATTAATTTGACAAATTATTATTGCAACATCAACGTATATGAGAGATATTTGTCCTTAAAAGTGATATTTGGAAGGATGTTTGTATGGGACTTATGAGAAAAAATGAATTGGAATGAACGTTTGTATGGGAGATACAAGAAATTTTGGTCCGAACATGAGAAATTTAAATTCAATTTTCATCGCGATATTTCAGAAAGTGCGATATGTAGACTGTTCACAACGTTTACATGGACAGCCAGCTGGACATACGTAAAGACAGACGGACGGACATAACTAAATCGACTCAGAAAGTGATTCTGAGTTGAACGGTATATATAAATGTGGATGTAACTTTAACTACCTTCGGTGGTGTAGGGTATAAAAAGCTTTAGTTAAAAATATAATTTTTTTTATGACACATTAAGTGTTTCCGTTTTGTATTTAAGAAAAATGTTTATATATTATTTACATCTGTGAAAGTGTGTTGCAGTTGTGTTGGAGGGTATTGAAGATGCGGCATAGCCGAATACAGCTTATTTTTGTTCTTTTTAAAGATTTTTTTTCAAATTTAGAATTTATTCCCCTTCTTAACTTAATTAGCTGCTTTATTTAATTAATTTTGTGTTTCAGTTTTTTTGTGGTGATTTTGAGAAAAAGACGGAAATTATAGCATTTAGCAGTTTAATTGTAAAAAAATGACGGCTACAAAAGTTATTAAAAATTTATGTAATTAAAAGATTTTCGTGTGGTTTTTTTTATTTAATTCTGGAAGATTTTTACAACAAAAAAGTATATTTATATTTCCTATTATGGGGACATTTGTTGGGTAAAGAATTACATAACAAATGTTTTTATTTGTTTCCACAGGATTAGAGGATTTTTTGTAATGTTATACACATAATAAATGTGAAAATTTATATTCAGCTGGGATTTTTTTTAATTTAAAATGATTGTTAAGTCCAAAGTAGATATATATGGGGCAAACATTTGTGGATCTAAAGTTGGATGTATAAGAATCACATCACTCAATGTGTCCAAATCGATTTTCTTTTGGAAATAATTTGTTTACTTAATTTAACTAGACGAACCGTAATTTAGGGAGGGTTTACAGCCCAGATATGAACTATATATATATAATCGTAGGAACTCGATAATTCATAATTTCTAAAAAAGTAAGTGGAATTGAATTTGATGTCAAAAATTTATGAAGAACTTTAAATTTAGAGTTTTTATACTCTCCACCACCACAAGTGGTGAGGGTATATTTAGTTTGTCATTCCGTGTGTAACACCAAGAAGGAATCATCTTAGACCCTACAATGTATATATATTCTTTCATTAAATCAAAAACTGAGTCGATTTAGTTATGTCCGTCTGTCTGTTGGAAACATTCTCACCCTAGAAAAATTGTCCGAATTCAATGAAATTTGGCCACATCGTTTGTTATTGTCCTAAGCAGTTTCCTGTTTAAACCCAGTCATATCGGTTTATAAGCAAGGAAGTTATAGACCGATATCTGAAACAACCTCAAAATTCCGAAAAAGAGCTCTTCTAATTTCTTCTAAAAATGTAATTGGACTTAAACAAAAAATTAATTTTAGCATACAATTGTACGTGCTCCGTCACCATGCAAAAGATCATCAAAATCTGATTAACAAAGAAAGAAGTTATAGGTTAAAATATGCAAAATTTTGATACACCCCAAACTTTGTGTGTCATTTGGGCCGCAATTTTTAAGATAATTTACTGAAATTGTCACATATACTTATTTTAATACAATAATAAATCCAAAGAAGTCATATTGTTCTGGGATCATTAATTGACCCAGCACCCATATAAGGATCTTTACCCGAAATATAATTTACAGCTTATACAACTCTTAAATTTGAACCAATTCTAATGAAATTCGGCACAATTAAATTTTTAACTATGCTAAATATATGTTATAAATTTTATTAACATGGATCCATATTTTGATATAGCTTCCATATAACGCCCCTTCCCCAGATTGAGCTTATAAAACAATTAAATAAAGACTAATTCCATTGGAACTTTGTAAAATGATCTTTTTAACTATTTTTAATGTATATTTTTAATTAGAATAATCTCAGTCCATATTTTGATGTAGCTCCTATATCAGGCCCCTCACCCAAAACAGTTTTCAGCTTATTAAATGAGTAAATAGAGACCAATTCTATTGAAATTCGAGACAATTATTTTGCTAACTGTTCTGAAGATATTATATTAATTTGCCCTATATCGGTCCATATTTTCCTATAGCTCCCTTATAACTTGCTTTCTCGGAAAACGGATTTAAGTTTATAAAACATTTAAATAAAGATCAATTCCATTAAATTGATCATTTAGCACAATGATTTTTCCAACTGTAATCAAAGTTTATTATAAATATGAACAATCTTGGTCCAAATTTTGCTGTAGCTCTCATATAAGACCCCTTCCCGGAAAACAGTTTTGAGCTTAAAACAAGCATATTTTTTGTTTTTATATTCTCCACAATACAAGTGGTAAAAAGAGTATATTAACTTTGTCATTCTGTGTGTAATGCCAAGAATGAATTATTTCAGACCCCGTAATGTACATATATTCTTGCTTCAAATCAAAATCTCAGCCGATGTTATTCAATCTGTCTGTCTGCTCACATCCACAAAAATTTGCAGAGTTCAATGAAATTTGGTAGAAAAAAGGAAGTTCAGTAGAAAAAAAGTTAAAGCCAAAATTATAACTAATTTTATGTCTCATTAAGTGTTTCTGTATTATATACTATATACATTTGAGAGTGTATGTGTGTGTATATGTATATCTACGAAACTTAACGTATTAACTTCACACGAATTTGTGGTGGAGGGTATTGAAGATTCGGTATAGCCGAATATAGCATTCTTACTTGTTATTTATTTATTACTAGATAAGACCTGGTGCCGCCCTTATAAAGTAGATGGTACCCCTCCCCATGGTCCAATTCGTCCTACATGTTTAAAAAAGATCTTTTGGAAAGTAATTGGAATCAATTTGAATACTCTCGCTTTTACAGTTTTTAAATATTCGATAATTAATTTTTCTTTTTATAGGAGTACCTTTTCCCTTGATCCTGTTCGTCCTATATTTTAATCAGTAAAACAAATTCTTAAAAAAGTGATTGGGTCGAATTTAAAAACTGTTACAGTTCTTTCGATATTTGATAATCAAGATTTTCTTCGTATGGGGGACACCTCTTCCCATGATCCTATCCGCCCTTCATTCTGTCCAGTAAAACAGTTACTTGATAATGTGACTGAGAACAAATTCGAAAATTCTCATGATCAATATTTGCCTTGTATGAGGGCGAAAAAAATTCCTTGATTATTGATACATTACCAACGTATGTATGAGTCTTATGTCCTAAAAGTGTTATTTGAAATAATGGACCGACCTTCGCATATTTTGGCACATTATTTTAGAATAAAATAAGACTTACTTCTGCCAACTTTCGTTTAAACTGCCTTGTATTAGGGATCTTTATGACCTTAATACCCCATTCTGGGAGGAAAATTTATATGGGAGGAACCTGAAATATTGAACCTTATATGATTGATTTCAATAGGCTTCATCCTTCGTCCACAAAAAAATATGTACCAAGAGATATTTAAAATTAACATGGACAGCCTGTCGGACAGACAGACGGACGGACATCGTTTAATCGACTCAGAAAGTGATTATGAGTCAAACGACATACTTGAAGGTGTATTAATATCTACTAACATCTGCATAAATATAATACCTCAACCACCTACTGAGGTTTAGAGTATAAACTTACACGGCGTAAAGGGTTCCTGACAGGATCCCTGCTAAATACTAAGAGGTTAAAAATGGAAACTGAAGTCGAGTTTTCTAAAAAAATATTCCTGTTGCATAAACAAAGTGACGGTGAGCACTATGAAAACGTTAAGGGAAGGCTTTCGGAAAAAGATTCAAAATTTCATCACTCGTGAATAAAAACTATAAAAACACCTTTTTTAATTTTAGTAAAAATTTCATGTTAAGAACTTTTCGATCTCACTCCTTATTTGTTGTTTCCACTATTGATTTCTTATAAAATTGTTATAAAATTAGCGATTTATTTTAATGCTTTTTAGTTTTTTTTTTTGATATTTTAACATATTTTTTGCTCCTTGCAGTTTCCTTTTGCCAGGATAATAAAAAAGCCAACAAATCAAAAGTCAATATATATAAATTTATTAAAAACACACAACATAGAAGCAAATAAATCCCACTTCCCCATAATACAAATACGAATTATTTGTTTCTCCACAATTTTAGTTCAAAACTAAAACAGAACGCAAAAAAGAGTCTATTTTATGTTGACAAAACAAAAAACTGTGAAATACATGTTTTTGTCCTTTTTAGGTTTATACAATATACCTGGACAATATTCACATACTGTTGTAAAATAAATGTAAATAATGAAAAATAACACAGACATACTCCTGTATGTGTGGGTGTCAGTGAAAATAAAAAAAAAAAAAAAACTATGGAATAAATTAACATGACCCTTCAAATTTCGAATATATAAAATTGATTGAAGGGCTCTGAAAACTGTAAACAAGAATGCATACATTTTTACAAATAAGGACTGAGATCGAACAATTATTAACTAACGTTTTTTCAATAAAATTTTTAACTCGAGTATTATTTGACAATTTTTGAATCAACTTGTCCGTTGTAATAATATCTGGTTGAGATAGAATGTATGGTCCACATTATGTTTCTAAAGTCCATACAATAGAAAGCATTTTCAAAAAAGCTTCCAAGACATACGGTAGGTTATTGACAGGAACGTTGTAAGGAAATTGAAGTCAAGTGTTCTAACAAGATATTCTCGATGCAAAATGGATGACGAAACGTATGTTCTAGCAGGTTTTTAGTAAGTTTCTGGTCACCTGTTTGCTGATGCTGGGTTCAACAAAGTTTTTAGTATAAAAAGCTACATGCAGTTGCGGTAAAAGAAGCCAACGGACTCTAGAAATATCGAAATTTACATCCAGTTTATTGTTCAGAAAAAGGCTTTAGATTTCACAGCGTGTCCACTTATTTTTGGCATGACGTAGAATCCTGTCATTAAGGGACAATAATTTTGTATTTGTACCAAGAGAGGCAAATCCTCCAAACTTCCTGGAGTTAAGGCCAGTGAAAAGATATTGGGCTCTTAAAAGAAAGTTGAAGAGCTATAAAAAGTTGTCCAAACAGGTTGTCCAAACCTGTTCGAACAAAAGAGTAGAAAGCACCAGAAAAATGTAAATGGAAGGGTTTTTTTCGAAAAAATAATTTTTTAAAATAAAAGCAAGTAAAAAAGTGTAGTCGATCAAGTCGACTATCTAATACCCTACACTACAGTGTTGGCTACAAATGGTAGTTACGAAAAATTAACGAACTACCCTCGTATAATTCTAATTTTCTGAATTATTCTCAAGTACGCAGTACTTAATTGTGACGCCAACATTTATGTTAAATTTGTGGGATAAAAATGAGTTTATTTTTGGCAACGTTTTTATTAAAAATATATGTATGTTAAGAATTTTTCGATTTCAGTTCTAAGAATGTTTTCATCTACGATATTTTGAATTTAAATCAAAACGTTTAAACGTCATTTATTAAATGGACGTTTGTTTGTATTTTGACATGATTGCTGTTACATTTCCGGCGGAAAACCAACAAACAATAAGAGTAAATATCCTTTTATTGGGATTCATGTTTTTGTTTCATTTACTTCTTTTTCTGTCAATAAAGCAAAAAAACTTTTGGTTTCCATTTAAGTGAAAAATACGCGAAAACTTTACCATATGATGAAATTCGTGTTATCAGCAAATATTCAAATGAGAGAACTTTTTCAAACTCAGGTGTCTGTTCACCAAAAACTTTGAACTGCCAAAAAATCAATTTGATGGGTCAGAAATCATTTTAGGTAATATTTAGTGAATTCCAGATATATATAGATGACAGTATAATAGTGATTTCTTAACTAATAATGAAATATGCGTTCCAAACAGAAAAATCCCACTTCTAAAATACCTTTTCAATTTGCCCTCATATTTATATGTATATATGTATGTATTTGTTGTAGTTATTGCTATTAAATCTTTGTTTTATTTATTTTCAGGAGGTGTGTAAATGTTTGTTTAAAAACAAATTATACAATAATGGTCAGTCGTCATCCGAGTTGTTGGTCACTCAAACCGCCAGTCATCAAACATATTAAAACTTATACACATGTATAGGTAACTGTGTATATAAGTATATATAAATGTTAAATACACATACACTCATGCATATACATACAAATATATTTTTGTAGGCGTTTATTATTTGGAGGTGCGGTCATGCCTAAGGATGTGTTTATTTTGTGTACTTTTATGAAAGTTTATATGAAAGTGTTTTGCCAGTTTAAATTTACTTTTCATATGACTGTATGTTTGACTGACTGTATAACTGACTGACCGATGATTCTTTGTTTGTTTGTTTATTTTTCTTGTATTTCGATTTTGATTACGTTTCATATGCAAATGCAGTTTTACCATCATCATCATCAGCATAGTCACATACATCCTTATTACAATACAATCATTGGTTGTAGATCCTTTTTCATATATGTGAATGTATGTGTAATTTTGTGTTCATACACATACTAATAAATGTATATATTTATATTTGTATTGAAATGAAATTTCCATCAAACAATATTAAAATGTCAAATGGGCGGTCAATTTTCGTTTCGGGGGTTCATTTTACCAATAAACAATAACAAACATTAAATGTTATGTAATCGTTTAAGTGTGAACATTACAATTGTAATTAAAATAGGAAAATGTATATCCATTTATATGGACATCAATAAATATTGAAAGTTATTGTTCTAAATAAAAAGTTATAAGTTGTATATTTAAATTAAAATATTTCATATTTGTCCTCTGAAAGTTGGGATAATCCAGCGTCACATTCAATCTCTAATTTAATCTTTTTCTTTCCTCAGCCGTCTTTCTTACCGTAGCATCATATTGGGTATGGTGTATGTGGGTATAAGTGTTGCAATCTTAAACGATTTAACTTCCGGAAAGCTTTACCATCTTAACCGTTCAAAACCATCTGTCATTTACTTTTTCAATGGAACATTCTTCTGAGGAAGTGATTGGGTGTAAATTAATTTGACAATCCAGATATTTTATTTGGGTTCTCTTACCGGTGATTTGCTTGTATTAACGTAAAAATTTAGTTTAGTAATTTGACTACTACTCATCGGTCTACTTGGCAGCTTCACCAAACCAATTAGTACCCGAAACCTAAGAAAGAAGCGTCCTTTGACGGTTTTTTAAAATGTACAGTTTTATGAAATGCTGAGCAGTTAAACAACAAGTGGAAAGCTGTCAATACCTATAGCATATCATGCCAACTCTTATAGAGGTTATTGTGGAAGAGACCATCCTTCTCGCATTCGCACAATGTTCAGTTACCATCGATACCAGAAGCCTGAACTGCTTTCTATTGAAATCAGGTAACTGACTGGTTCTCCGGATATTATACCTGGACATAATACACGAAAAGTTCAACACTTCAACTTAGTTAACCATCTTTCTGCACTTTTCCATACGGCATATTTTCAATGTACTACCGGTCGCAACATTAGCAGACGGTCGATGCAATCATTTCCGGGCATCGCACCTAATTTGGATACTCCATGTGAAACGTAATCAGCCAAACCATTGAGTGCCCTGCTATCTGATAACTGTTATAGATATCTGCATGTTGGATGCTACAATTGTTCTAAAGAAGAGTTTAACATCGAAATCCTCAATGATGGAACCAACTTCTGTCACTCACATCCATTGGAGACATCCTTAAATCCGAAATTAATTTCGTAATAGTCAAGAATACGCGAATTATCAAAATCCACAGATTTTCAACAACTAGCTTAACAGTCATGTAGTAGCCTAAGTTGTATCTAGAAAATACAAGACGTAATTTTCAGTAGAAAAAGGACTTTGCACAGAGGTCCTTGTTTTCTTAAATAATTCTGTTACTTTGAACTACTACATATTTTTAATGAAATCTCCACGGAAACTCTTAAACTATTTTCTAATTTATTAAGATTAGCACATATCCCTGGTTACGGTGTGTGAACCTTCAATACTTTTCAACTCGGGTACAAACATTTTGTTAAAAATCTCATAATGTTCATTTACGATTTGATTTAGTTTAAGAGATATATAGACTGTCTGTTGGAAACATTCTCACGCCTACAAAAATTGTCTTAATTTAATTAAATTTGGTAACAATATTTGCTATTGTCCTAAACAGTTGCCTATTTAAAGCCTGTTTCCTATTTAAAAATTTATAGACCGATATCTGAGACAACCTCAAAATTCCAAAAAATGACTCTTCAAATGTTTTTCAAAAAAAAAAAAAAAACCCAATCGGATCAAAAGAAACGAGTTATATAATGAAAAATGCAAAATTTTGATACACCCAAAAATCTGTGTGTTATATGGGTCATAGTTTTTGAAGATATTTTTTTTTTAAATTTGCCATATATTTATTTTGATACAAAAAAAAGAAACGAGATTGAGCTGCATTGCTTGAACTAGCTCCCATACAAGTTCCCTTCCCAGAATATTATTTATGGCTTATAAAATTCTTAAGTATAAACGAAACGTTATACTTAAGAATTTTATAAACGAAAAAACGTCTTGAATAAATGTTATTTATTTTATTAATAATGGTCCATTATTTGCTATAGCTGCCATAAGACGTCCCATCCCGGAAAATGTATTTAAGCTTATAAAACATTTAAAGAAAGACAAATTCCATTGAAGTCCACAATGATCTTTCTTATTGTCTGTAATATATATTATTAATTTGAACAATTTAAGTCAATATTTTGCTGTAGAAAACTGTTTTCCTTCAAGGAAAACAGTTTTTAATCCATAAAACTAGTGAATAAAACAAATATGTTTCTAACCATCTTTGATATATATTATTAATTTGGCCAATCTCGGTCCGTATTTTATTTAGTTTTTTTATTATTTGTTAAGTATTTTTCTGGATTATATACAAAATTCCAAATTAGATCTAATTTGGAATAAACTTTTTCAATAAACCATGATTCTTAAAAATTGTACACTGTTCTCTTTTAAAAGATATTAAAAAGGTGGAACAATTTTCCATAAATTGCTTTCAATATAAAATCTAACAAAATACTGTAATCTACATTAATAAAATTTTGTGAAAAAAAGTTCGGAATTCAATTTGAAATCAAATTCCAAATAAATAACAAAAATATGTTCTTAAAAAAATCATTTACTTCTGTATGTCTTGAGGTAAAAATTCAATAATAAAAAAATTTCAATTTCAATATCCAACTGCCCAGAAAAATATATACAAATATGCCTTTTAGCCATGTAATTTCTGTTAACATACGATTACCAACTTAAAAATGGTTAACGGAACAGAGAGTGATAGAGAGGGAGAGGGAAAGGGATATTCAATTGAAAAATTATTATGTATTTTTTCTTCTCGTTCTTATGTGGTCAAATGAACAGCAGCTGAATTCAATTACAAAAATTGATGAAACCACAAACGTTACGACAGACCACAAAATAGACATTTATTTATACACACACACAGCTACTGTATGTACAATTACAAGCATAAATTGTTATTACAGTTAACAAGTGTCTTGTCAAGTTTTAAAAGAAAAAATATTTTATTTCGTTATTTTCAAACTTAATAATTATCAACCCCTTGTTACTTGGTTCCTTAGTTCTACTAGTCGCTTTAAAAAAAGCAGTATTTCCGTTTCAATTGCCAAAAGATGATTTAGCAACTTAAATTATAAACATTTAAAAATGATGAAGTCTTTTTTAGTTTTTATTCCTAAATTCCTTTTAAGCCTTAAAACATTGAAAATAGTCAACATTTCAATTTAAAATTTAAGATCAATAATAATTGTAGAAAACTTCTTTTTCTTTGTGTGTGTGAGTGTGTAAGTTTTAAAGCTGTCAAACTTGACATGTCAAACAAGCTAATTTATCAAAAGTTTTAACTTCAAATTAAATTGTTATTGTGTCCATATGTATGAGTTCCTTTACCATTCGCATTGAAGTTATAATTAAATTAGTTTGTGTTGTTTTTTTTTTTATTTCAGTCCTTATTCCTTCGTCCCTCACTAGGCTTTTGAACAACATGACTTGACATTTTAATTTTGAATTGAAGAAATATAAAATTAACTCATACATCAAATGGGGAATGTGTTGAAATCGTATAATTATTTTGTTGGTTTTATCAACTGACTTTTTTTAAAGAATGTACAGCTCAGAGTGTCCGAATACTTTTAATAAATAAAACAAGTTGCTATGAATTTTAAGTAATCGAGTACTCAAAATTTTTTACAGTCTGTATATAACCGGATAACTTTTTAAACTCATAAACCATATGTGTTAGTCTTGATTCCATTCCATACACACTAATTAAAGAGCCTTTTTAATGTAATATGACAATCCCCAGTGAACGCAGAATTGACTTTTAATCGGGTGAATGGAATTACATCAGACTCAAATTCAGAGGAGTTTGGCATTATGAGTATGGTAGTAATTCAAATTTTTTTCAACTCTTGTCAAATTTTTGTTCCTCATTCCATTTGATTATAAAGTAATCAAACTTGAGAAGACCTTCAAAAATATGTCAACATGTGATATTTATCTCATATTTGAACTATACGCGTTTGAATTTGTAACATTCAAAGTTTTGCAATTTATTGAGTCCGTTTATTTAATACATATAATTGTGCTGTGTCGATTTCATTCAAATTTGATGTTTATAATCACAATAATTGATCCATTAAGAAAAAGATATAGTTTGTAATGTATTAATGCAATATCACGGGAATTATCCGCAATCAGTGCAAGCGAATAGAGGTTTGGCTTGTTAGACATTCATTGTTCTCAACCTTATTTCAGTTTCACATATTTCCTCAATTTTGTCAATCACTCCCCTAAATTAGCCAATAAGGAACATGTAGATTCCAATATATTTAGCCAAACCCCGGGAATTATGTGTAATTAGTGCAAGCGAAATAGAATTTTGGCCTGTTACACATTAATTTTTTAAACCATATTTTCATTCACATATTTCCTCTATTTCTTTCAATCACTTCTTTGTACAATTTTATGTCCGATCCAAACATATGATTTCGTGTGACTTTAATTGTGTGTCACACCTTAAGGAGTAAGTTTGAAGTTGGCCAAAATTCATGTGACAATATATTTTGTTTCAGTGTTCTAGAAATGCAACTGAACTCTGCACCTGAAGTCTTTTCCGAAAATATTTCCTAGACATAATCAGATCTGCAGAAAATGAGAAAATACTTGGGTATGCTCGTCTATTTCCCTATGCAGAAATCAGTGCTGTTGCTCGCAATAACGTGACAAATCAACCATCAACCTCAAATCGACATTTTAACAAAAGTAAGAATTCTTAAGGCTTCAGGTTCAAATAACTAAAGCCTACTGATCAACCTTTAATGAGCGCATCGCAATGGAATTAATTACGTACAATGTGTTTTTCAAATTTCTAACAAATCCAGTTGTATCCCAAGTTTTTGAAGGCTGACAGTCTGGTCCCATTTCTTAAGTTTAAGATACTGTGTGTCATATTGCGTTTTAATTCCATCTAAATATATTTCTTGTTCCCTCAAATGTCTTTATTTGACTGGGTCACCTCTAGATGAATTGCAGCTCAGACTCATTCGCGTTTTATTGTCGTTTTTAATTAGAAATCGCGACAACTGGAAGTGGCATAAAGAGTGGGCGTGTTAAAATTTTTAAAAACATTTTTCAACAGGTTTCCCAACATGTGACTTAGCTTTGTCATAATGGAAACTGTGCCATTCAAATACAGAGCATTATTTTGATATCGTAGATTTTTAGCTTCGCTGTTGACTTGGATGTATTTTACATATGATTCGATTGAATTTGGTGTTATAATGTTCTATCGATTTTTATCACCAGAAATAGTGTGAAACAAATATGAATATTATTTATAGCATCGTAGAAAAAAATCGTTTCAATTCTTCGCCTTCGAACAATTTAATGAGTAAATCTGTCTTTGTCCATCATTCCAAGTTTTACTAAGATGAAATCGTTATTAAGTTTGTAATACCGTAAAAAGATCGACCAGCCACATCTAATAATAAAGACAATTAAAATTAAACAACATCAAAAGTTGGGATAAAGAAAAGAAGTGGAAATCAGAGATGAATTCTACTACTTCTAGACTATTTAAAATTTAATAGAAATAATGGAACCTATAAAATGGCAGTATTCTGTTATTTAAGTTTTGATTTCGAAACTCCATGATAATATTACTTTTGCAAATAATGGTACGAGTACTTGATAACCATTCTAAAGTTGTCTCTATCTGTGACGCTCTGCGCAATCAAATATATTCATTTATCCAAGTGTAACAAGTTGTAATAATGACTTTTTTACTCTTGTCATATGCAAATTTAAAATTTAGTTTTTTTTTTATAATTTCTTACAAGTCATGATGACATTTGCAAAAACTAATTACACGTCACGAATTCAATGTAAAAAAAGTTATAATTGTTTTTGGGGTTGAATTTGTGATATTGAAATCAATTAAACATGCTGGATATTTGAAATAAATATTGCATATCATATGTGTTGGAATATCGTTATAAAGGATGATTTGAATTTGAATTTCAGAGTCTATATAGTTACGATATTAAGAATAGATATTTCCAAATAGTTTGATGTAAAGTTATGATATGATGAAAAATGCGTATCATTGTTTTATATGAAGCAATTTTAATACGAAAATTGACATCTATATTTTGAGTCCAAAAAAAGAAATAATGTTTATCTGAATGTCGAGGTTGTGGTAGACCGAAATCTAACCCTCTCTTAACTTAGACGGATTTTAAATAACTGTGTCAGATTCATTAAAATCGGATCATTGGCGTTGACGTGAAAATGCAAGATTTTTTGGATCCGCTGTTTGGATTTGCATGATATTTAACTTAATGATAGCATAGCAGTGTGGCATTATACCTTTGGTATCTTGGATCTTATTGGGGTTGTATGAACGGAGTAATAGGGGCGCAAATCGGGTATCTCAGACATTGTCTTTTTACGCGTGCCAAATTTTTGATTCTCCCCCATAGTGGAATTTTTTCAGCAGGCGCAGAAGGACATGACAAAATCGGCTCAGAATTTGATTTCAGTTAATATTCCCTCTTTAAATTCCCTGTTTAAATTATTTTTAAAGGAGCACTTTCTCTAAAAGAAGAAAATTATTGAATCGCATTGTTGAATTGCAATCGAAATTGGAAATTCAGTTATGTCAAGATCTTTCCCTCAATCTGACTAGAAATGACTTTTTAACCAAATTTTCAAAAAAGCGCTTAAAATCGATTACTGGGCTACCATTGTAAAAAGCTCTATAATGAAATCATTGAATCGCAACAGTTTCTAAGCGGAACAATAAAAAACTTATCTAAGAAGCAGGCATTTCTTAAAGAAAAATTATTTGAAGAAGAAAACAATCATATGGAAATTGTTGTCATCCTTGTTGGGAAAAGATAAAAATATAATTTCACACACATACACACGCACATATATAACACACACAAACAAATCATACTAATATACATTTAAAATATGAAGGTTACGCATATGCTAATAATAAAGTTAAATACAAACATTTATGTTGCCATACATCACACACACACACATGCAGAGAGAGCGAAAGAAAGATAGAAAGAACCATGAAATTATTTCCGTGTTAAGACACATGAATAAACATATATACATACTAACATTTACATTCTTTAAAAAGGGGTCGACAACATATGAGCATTCAAATTTAAAAGAAATGTGTAGCATACTTTGGAGGGGGTGATATATGATTGGATAAATGTATGAATGTTTTGTAGGAAGTTAAGAAGGAATCAATCGAAGGGATGATAATCATCGTTTGTTGAATGTTTTTTTATTTTAAATCTTTTTTTAAAGAACAAAAAAAAAAAAGATTTGAAAAAAAATGTAAAGTATTTATTTGTATCAAAAGCATATTATTATTCTGGTAGAACGAATTTTATGTTGTTTTCAATAAACATTAAGCGATTTTGGTTTTGTAGCTATTTGTTGATTTCTTTTGTGTCTTTTTTTCCTGTCAACTAAAGTTCGCTTCTAAAGTTGGCTTCATTTGAGAGTATGGGCAAAACAATAATATATACTTGTGGTAACAATTTATTCCATATCGATCAAAAATCGGATATTATTTGAGGCGTAACGGAAAATGGGCTTACAAGTAGATAATGTAGCTTTTTAATACATTTATAATAACAGCAAGTAAAAGATATAGTCGGTCAAGCCGACTATTGATAGTTATTAATATTGGGTATCAAAAAAATTTATGTTTAACCTTCGTGTAAATATTCTTAAGTGTGTAGCATATTATGGTTTCAATATATATGTAGGAATTGTGGAGTTTAAAATAACTTTTTCTAGGGGATACGGGAACTAGAGGAAATAAAGGACGGACTCTCTTTATCTCAATTTGACCAATTCTTATTACGATACCAACGTATATGTGAGATTTCAAAGTAGTGTTTTTAAGAAGGGTCGTTGGGAGCTACGAGAAATAATGGTACATTCCGGGAGAAACATTTGTATGCGGGCTAGATGAAATAATGAACCCATCATCACCAATTTCAATAAGCATCGTTCTTGGACCAATAACAAGTGTTAAGTTTCATCTATAATTTTGACCGGCATTTTGTTCACAAGGTTTACATGGACAGCCAGCCAGCCAGACGGACATCGTTAAATCGACTCAGAAAGTGATTTTGAGTCGAACGGTATATATGAGTCGATACGGTATAACCACCTATGGTTGTGTTTTTGTTTAGCTGAATAACATTTCATGAAATTTTTTTCCAATGATAGCAGATAGAAATGTAGCATTATCTCTGGCCCATTCGGGATCCATGGGTGGTGTTATAGATGCGCAAAATTTCAAAGAGAAACCTTCATTAACTAATATTTTATTGCAATTCCAAAATTCTAAATTTCTCAAAAATTCATAAAAAGTGATTAATTTTATTTCGTTTATTTCTTAATAGCGGAAATATTTCAACTTCAATTTTGTTTGCACTACAGCAGATATATTTTTGAACTATATATATATTAATATTCAAGACTTTGAGCCACTCCGTTTTCATTCATTAATTGCGTTGGTTGATCTAAAAGTATAACATTATAAAGGTAATATGAAACCGCGGAATTTAAGGCGTCTTTGCTCTATCGTGATTCAGGTAAGATTTGAAATATGTGATTTTGGAATTTCTTCCAATTAAAGGTCTTATTTTTAATTTGTACTGATATTTCTGAATTGATCAAATTATCGTTTCTAAGTTTTTTGAGTTGGGCCACATTAACTGCACGCCTTCACCAATAATTGTTATTGTGTTTGAGATGTAAAATAAAGTAGAATAAATATGACCGTTCAAAAAGATTCTAAAATTTTAACACTTGGGTCTACTAAAATATTTAAAATGATACAGATTTAAATGTTCTTCTTATCTCTTAGTATTTAAAAGATAATGAGAAAAAAATCTATTGTTTGCCGATATTGGTAGAAAAGCTATAGCAAAAACGTCTGTTGAAAATTTTCTCACGCCTAGAATAAATGAACAAATAGAATGAAATTTGGCCGAAATGATTGTTGTGGACCTAAGCAGCTTCCTATTAAAAAAAAAAAAAAAACTTTATCGGTCCGTTAGTAAGAATGGTTAAGACCGATATCTGAGACAACCTCTAAATTCTGAAAAGGAACTTTTCTAAATTTTGAACAAAAAGTAATTGATATTACGGGATCAACAGAAAAGAAAAGTTATAAGCTAAAATGTGCATAATTTTGATACACCTCAAAATCAGTGTGCTATATAGGTCACAATTTTGGAGATAATTTTCTGAAATTTATCACATTTACTTATATTGATATAATAAACCCAAAGAACACCAGACCTTTATATGACATTGCTGCCATATAAAGTCATAAGATTATAAATTTCTTAAAAATTTACCAGTTCTGCTATAATTCTACTGTATTAAATTGGAATGACTGTTGCCCTAAAGCTCTTCAATATATGTTTGTAATGAAGCGCCATCCCTGAGCAGTTTGTGTTTATAAAACTTTAATAACATAGACTAGAGCTATTGAAATTTGGCACAATTATTACCCTAACTTTCTCGAGTATATGTTATTAATATATAAAATATCCGTCCATATTTTCCTATAGCTTCCATTTGAAGTCCCCTCCTTAAATTTGAATGTATCTTGTTGAAATTTGTACAAGTTATTTTTAGACCGCCTTTCATATATGAATCTAATTTGACAATTATAGGATCATATAACTCCTTAGAATTACCATTAGTATTACCATTTCCCGGGATTATGCTTAACTATTAAAACATTCTTATATATGGACCAATTTCATGGAAATTTAGACATTGTTTTCGATATATGAAACTAATTTTATGCATATTAAATATCATATAGGAAATTCCTTAAATTTTTTTTTTTGCTCGGTAGCAATATTTAAAGGTAATTTCAAAGACATGTTATCATGAATCATTGTAGTTTTTAAAGAGGTCTTTTTCCGGAATCGTTATTTAAGCTAATGATCGTAAAATACGTCCACTATATCGTTTTACCCATACGTTTGTTAACAAAATATCATACCAGCTAAATCTTTTAAAGCTGTTAAGAAAGAGAACTGAAAATGTTATGTGACGGGCGGGGAAGATTATGATGCTCATTTGTTTATGAATGTTATTTGTAATTCTTTTTTTCTGTATTGTTGTTGTTTAGCGAGAAAAACAGTTCCTATTTGAATACGAGAAAATATGTATAACGCGCCTTAAAATATACTTCCGTTGCTATTTTCTTTCTTTTTTGCTATTGTATTATTTTAATACTTCTAAAAAAAGCAGCATTCATTCAGGCGTTTATTTATTTTAATATTTGTAGCATAACCTAAGGCGAGTTATTTCAAATTTACTGCATTTCTTTTCAAAAAACAAGTAATATTTTCCATATCTCTCATAGACACTCAAATCCAGCATTTATTTTTTACTTAGAAATATTTTTACAGTCCACCTCCTGTTTATTTCATTTTTATTTTTCTTTTCTCTCCCCTCCACCTTTTTTTGGTTGTAATCGTCATAAAGCTTAAAAAATATGAAAATCAATGAATTGGAAATTTGTTTGTTTTTATTTTTCTATTCAATATTTTGGTATCAGTTTCTATTGTTTTTTTGTTTGTATTTTGTTTTGCTTTTTATGGCCTGGAATTTCTTAAATATTTTTTTTTATCGCAGAATATTTTTATACCCTCCACCATCATAAGTGGTGAAGTGGGTATATTAACTTTGTCATTCCCTGTGTAATGCTAAAAAGAAATAATCTCAGATTGGATGCTGTATATGTATTCTTGCATTAAATCAAAATCTGTTTTAGCCAAGTCAGTCTGCCTTTCCGTCCGGCTGTTTGTCCGTCTGTTTATTATTGGCACGCTCACATCCACAGTAATTGACAGAGCTCTAAGGAATTTGGCCTGAGTATTTATTGTAGTCTTGAGAAGTTACTTATTTAAAACTAGAAAATCAGTTCAGTATGTTAAGAGATACAGACCGATATCTGAGACAACCTCTAAATTAAAGCAAAGAGCTTTCGTAAAATTATCAATTATAAATTGAAAAATTAGAATAAACTGTACTAAAATAAATTTCCATAATATCAAGAAATATGCACCTCATTACTGCTCCAAAAATAATCAAAATCGGTACAGTAGAGAAAAAGTAACAGCTAAAAATATAACTAATTTTATGACTAATTAAGGTTTCTTGGTAAACTATAAGAAATACATTCATATATTGTATGCGTTTGTGAGTGTATATGTGATTTCGTTTGTGTGTATAACATAATTTATTTATTTCTTAGACATATGTGGTGGAGGGTATTGAAGATTCGGCATAGCCGAATATAAAATTCTTACTTGTTTCATCTTATATATGATGTGTGGATGTATGTCTATTTATTCGATTACGTTTATTTGTATTTGTTATTTATATTTTTATATTTGTTTTTGTTGTTGTTGCTGTTCATATTTTTTACAATTTTTAATTTAGCATGAAATTAAAGGAATTTAAAAAATTATACATAAAAGAGAATATAAAGAAATGTTTAAATTTTTTTATTGCATACTTTTGTGATATAATTGCATACTTATTGGCTGAAAATAGATGTTTGTTTGAAGGTTGGAAGGGAATGGGAATTGTGTATTGCTAATAAGATATTAAATATTTTGTTCAAAAAATATTGTTCAAATTTGATTAGTTATATTGAATTAATGCTATTTTAGAAATTCTGAATATAGAGGAAAATGTAGATTAGGCTGTTAGTAAGAATGCTTTATTCGGTTATACCGAATCTGTAGTACTCTCCAGTACAGAAAGCATGAAGTTTCAACAACATTAAGATGGACACATACATTCTAACCCAATCCTACAGATATACACTTTTATAAAAACAATTGTTTCATATATAGAGCGAAATTTCAAACGTGCGTTCATTGTGAGTCCTAAATGTTTTATATATTTTCTACTCATCCGATTTTAATTCTTGGAATAGTATTGGGTTGTCTTTAGCTATATATTATAGTTAAAATTTTATATTAATCTGATGACTTGTTTTTACAAAATTTACCAAATTTGTTTGTGTGAATTACGAGGTTGTGGGAGACATTAGTGTACAACTTCTTTGTTATTAAGATTATTATTGTGACCATGGGATTGTTTCCAACAGACATATAGACAGATGGAAATATTGCATACTTTACCCTCTATCGCTAATTTTGTTGGTCAAAGGAAGTGGTCTAAGGTAGTCCATTCACTTAATATCGTTACATCATGGATAATACATCTCCTTTACCGTTTACTCTAGGCACCACATTTATACGTCAACAAAAAAATGGTCCTCTTTCAAACTTTAATTGAACAATAAGCGACGAAGACCCGTAAATGGTGGAAGAGTTAGAAAGAAACAATCAAAACGATGAGTGCAACAAAGACCATTTACATTATCTCTCTCCTTCGTTTTATAAAAGATTGTTACTTGTGGACCAACATCCACAACAGAAAGAGTTGGAAAAAGTATTTTAAAAAACTCCTTAACTTTCTATCATTTACCTCAAAGGAAGCAGGATAAAAGCAACCACTCCTTAGAGAAGAGCGATACATTCCCTAAAAGGGGTTAGATAATTCTGAAACTTCTGCAGCTGCAACAGTATTCATAACAGCTTGAAAGTCATACTCAACACCACAAAATTGACAAACAATTTTAAATGCAAAGAACTGGAACTGGAGAAATATCACAACATCCTTGAATCTCGTCTTTTATACTTAAAATTTTGAAAAAGGAAAGGTGGCGAGGGTAAAAGACAAAAATTATCTAAGCGATATTCGAAAGTGACGCTTATATGGGAGCCATGAGAAATAATGAACCAATTTAAGAAATTTTCCATTTCGGTGTTCTATGAGTTTAAAACCCTTTTTGGGTGAGGGGCTGGATAAAACAATTACTTCATCAAATCCAAGTTTAGTAGGTAAAGTGACACTTGAAAAATTTCGTCAATATATCTCTAAAATTGTGACCAGCATTTTATTCCTTAGCTTTATATAGACGAAAATCGGAATTCGTAAAATCGACTCGAAGACTGATTCTCTCAAACTCGTAATATCCCAAACACTTATGGTACTGAAGGGCATAAAACGGTAGTACCGATCCAAAACGGTCGGAAATGCCTATTTTCAATAATTATTAGTTTCTTCGCCAATCTGTATGATGGACCAATCTTACATGAAAAATCTGCTTTCCTTAAACTACAAACATTCCAACATATTTGTGGGGTCGATAGCCATTTGCGTCACTCCAGAATTTTTGTCTCATTTGGGCTTCTTAAGCTCAAGATTTTTTCACTAGCCTGGATCACTATGAGTTAGTCTTTTGCATTCTAACAGCTGTGGATGTTGATATAGTCGTGGAACTTTTCAATCACTTTCCATTTTTTAGGACTAACCTTTGTTAGATACCTGTTGCATTTGCTTCTAAATTAGTTGATGAATCTTTTGATGCTTCTCCACAATTTCTTGGTATTTGACATGATGTTTTTTAATCTTTTCTGGAATAATCAGTACCTTTGGGTATATGGTTTTGAGAATGTTTTTGTCTGAATACTTTTCTATATACGTATTCTCTGTTCTTTGTCACCAGTCTTGGATATATAGGGCAACATCCCTTAATCCACACTGCCTAATAGATCGTTCAACGTTTCTTTCCTTAAATGAGGAGCTAATATTAACTTGCAGTTTGGGCCTACATGAACTATGAAATTTAACACAAGATACTTTTACTAATTAAAATCCATGTGTTAAAAATAGTGAAGTTAAAACAATTATTGACCATGACAAATGTAAAATAGCCGACATAAAAACGAGAACATTAGATCTCATATGAATCGAACTCAGAAGGATATTTTGTGCTACAAAAAGTTTAAATCGTTCGAAATGATCAAAGGAACTTGGTACTGAAGACAATTGTTTTCTTTGAAAAGAGCGATCAATGAAACACTATCAGAACAGGAGCTTCTATAATGACTGTTTTTGATCGCCCATATAAGAAATCTTTACAACAGTATACTCTATCGAATTCACTGATATGAATTTATTAATTCGTAAAATTTAGGGTGAATTCGCATCATTTCACTAGAAATAAGAATCTGTAGCCGAAGAAATCAAAGGAGATGACTTATGATGCAAAACAATTTACGACCAAAATCGGTCAACAGATGTGAAATAAACACAATTGATAAACATTATTATATAAAGTCAAAAGGAGATAAATCAAGGTTGTAGGATGTAATATATTTTCCGACAGATCTCCAAAGAAACTAAACTGATTTATTTTTCAGATATTTTGCCTTAAATAAACGGTTGGTGATGGCAACTGTTGAGGACATATAAAAACTAGATTGGCATACCAGCTTTTCTTAAGGTGGATGTAATACCATCTGCATGCTACAAACATCTGCACAAACTCATAATATCTCGACTACCTTCGGTGGTGTAGGGTATTAAAGCGCATTGACGGTTTTGGAACAGCTGTTTTTATAAACCCGATCTTGTTCCTTCTGACTTCCAATAGCTTTGAACGGAACCTTACTTCACTATAAAACAGGCTAGATTGATCCATATGCACACTTTTTCGGAGAAATCCATATGTTAAAAAAACTTATGTAATATAAATGTGAATTCAGTTGACTCCGTTTAACTATGACATGACCTTTTCACCTTATATCTCATCCATTAGTTCTCTTTATTACTAAATATTATTGTATCAATTTTGTTTATTATTCCCTCTTTATATAATTTTCGCTTAAATAACTACGAAAGTTTTTTAATAAAATCTTATATTTAATTACTTCTCTCCAATTAAATATCTAAAATACAGGACTTTTACTTTCATTACTCTTTTTCACGAAACTAATTCAACATTTATATTCATAACTTTTATTTTCATTTCCTTCAAGGACTGTTTCTCAGATGATAACGCTTAAAGATTACAATTCATAGACAATTTATTTGCAATGACCACTTCCCTCCAATCCTTCCTTCCTTTCTATCGTACAATCTGATTTCAGTTAATTTCTAGCAATTGGTCGTATAAACTTTCTTTCTGCTTTTTTTTTTTTTTTTGGGTAAATAAAATAAATTTTCTTTATTTCGAGTGTGACAAGCGTTTAATGTTTACAAGGGCTTTTTATTTTCGATATTTACACGTGCACACAAACATACAGACACTCATACATATTCGATTCATACAGGCTCATAATTTATATAAACCCCAAAATCCTGACCAACGCAGTAAAGAAGAAAAAAAAACAGATTTGGAAATGTAATGTATCCTTCACTAACACACTCACACACGTCTGTTGTGTTTATTAATGTTTTCTCATAATCATAATTATTTTCATAATGTTTGTAACATTTATTATTTCATTGTTGTGACTTTTCTTTTCTTCTTTTTCTTTGAGTATAATTTTCATTTTCGTTTCTGGTGTATCAAAAAGGTCCATTTTTTTTGCTGGCAGTTTCCGTGTGGCATGGAATGGCATTTTTGATAATTTCGTTGACATGTTATAATTGCCATAATGTTAATGATACTGATAATGTTCTTTG
>PYHX02000158.1:32428168-32464312 GCA_004302925.2 Cochliomyia hominivorax
ATTACTTTGATATCGAAGATTTTTAGCTTCGCTGTTATCACTAGAAATATCACTAGAAATAGTGTGAAACAAATATGATTATTTTTTATAGCATCGTAGACAGAAGTATATTCGTGTTATTAAAATTCGTTTCAATTCTTCGCTTTCGAAGAATTGAAGAATTTTACTAAGATGAAATTATTATTATGTCTATAATACCGTTAAAAGACCGAACAACGACGTCTCCAGAATTTCATTAGATCGAAACTTTAAGAAAAATATTAGAAGAAAACGATGCAGATCATAAATGATAATAATAAAAACAATCCAAATTAGACAACATCAAAAGTTGGGATAAAGAAAAGAAATGGAGATCAGAGATGAACTCTATCACTTCTAGACTATTTAAAATTTAATAGAAATAATGGAACCTATAAAATGGCAGTATTCTGTTATTTAAGTTTTGATTTCGAAACTCCATGATAATATTACTTTTGCAAATAATGGTTAGAGTACTTGATAACCATTCTAAAGTTGTCTCTATCTGTGACACTCTGCGCAATCAAATATATTCATTAATCCAAGTGTAACAAGTTGTAATAATGACTTTTTTACTCTTGTCATATGCAAATTTAAAATTTAGTTTTTTTTTATAATTTCTTACAAGTCATGATGACATTTGCAAAAACTAATTACACGTCACGAATTCAATGTAAAAAAAGTTATAATTGTTTTTGGGGTTGAATTTGTGATATCGAAATCAATTAAACATGCTGGATATTTGAAATAAATAACGCATATCATATGTGTTGGAATATCGTTATAAAGGATGATTTGAATTTGGATTTCAGAGTCTATATAGTTATGATATTTAGAATAGATATTCTCAAATAGTTTGATCTAAAGTTATGATGTGATGAAAAATGCGTACCATTGTTTTATATGAAACAATTTTAATACGAAAATTGACATCCATATTTCGAATCCAAAAAAAGAAATAATGTTTATCTGAATGTCGAGGTTGTAGTAGACCGAGATTATCTGAATTTTGGTCCAACCCTCTCTTTACTTAGACGGATTTTAAATAACAGTGTTAGATTCACTAAAATCGGATCATTGGTGTTGACGTGAGAATACAAGATTTTTTGCATCCGCTGTTTGGATTTGCATGATATTTAACCTAATGGTAGCATAGCAGTGTGGCATTATACTTTTGTAATCTTGGATCTTATTGGGGTTGCATGAACAGAGTAATAGGGGCGCAAATCGGTATCTCAGACATTGTCTTTTTACGCGTGCCAAATTTTTGATTCTCTCCCATAGTGGAATTTTTTCAGCAGGCGCAGAAGGACATGACAAAATCGGCTCAGAATTTGATT
The DNA here is from genome assembly GCA_004302925.2 of Cochliomyia hominivorax. Classification (NCBI taxonomy): domain Eukaryota; kingdom Metazoa; phylum Arthropoda; class Insecta; order Diptera; family Calliphoridae; genus Cochliomyia; species Cochliomyia hominivorax. The sequence continues at coordinate 32,429,527 of PYHX02000158.1, forward strand.
TCAGTTAATATTCCCTCTTTAAATTCCCTGTTTAAATTATTTTTAAAGGAGCACTTTCTCTAAAAGAAGAAAATTATTGAATCGCATTGTTGAATTGCAATCGAAATTGGAAATTTAGTTATGTCAAGATTTTTCCCTCAATCTGACTAGAAATGACTTCTTAACCAGAATTTTCAAAAAACGCTTAAAATTGATTACTGGGCTACCATTGTAAAAAGCTTTATAACGAAATCAATGAATCGCAACAGTTTCTAAGCGGAACAATAAGAACTTATCTAAGAAACAGGCATTTCTTAAAAAAAAAACTTATTTTAAGAAAAAAAAAAACAATCATAAGGAAATTGTTGTCATCCTTGTTGGGAAAGATAAAAATAGAATTTCACCACACACACACATGCCACATACATAACACACACAAACAAATCATACTAATATACATTTAAAATATGAAGGTTACGCATATGCTAATAATAAAGTTAAATACAAACATTTATGTTGCCACACATCACATACACACCATGCAGAGAGAGCGAAAGAAAGATAGAAAGAACCATGAAATTATTTCCGTGTTAAGGCACATGAATAAACATATATACATACTCACATTTACATTCTTTAAAAAGGGGTCGACAACATATGAGCATTCAAATTTAAAAGAAATGTGTAGCATACTTTTGGAGGGGGATGATATATGATTGGATAAATGTATGAATGTTTGTAGGAAGTTAAGAAGGAATCAATCGAAGGGATGATAATCATCGTTTGTTGTATGTTTTTTATTTTAAATCTTTTTTTAAAGAAAAAAAAAAAAAAAGATTTGAAAAAAATGTAAAGTATTTATTTGTATCAAAAGCATATTTTTATTCTGGTAGAACGAATTTTATGTTGTTTTCAATAAACATTAAGCGATTTTGGTTTTGTAGCTATTTGTTGATTTCTTTTGTGACATTTTTTCCTGTCAACTATAGTTCGCTTCTAAAGTTGGCTTCATTTGAGAGTATGGACAAAACAATAATATATACTTGTGGTAACAATTTATTCCATATCGGTAAAAAATCGGATATTATTTGAGGCGTAACGGAAAATGGGTTTACAAGTAGATAATGTAGCTTTTAATACATTTATAATAACAGCAAGTAAAAGCCAATAGTCAAGCCGACCATTGATAGTTATTAATATTAAGTATAAAAAAATTGATGATCGACCTTCGTATAAATATATTTTCTAATTTGTGCTTATGGTTTTTAATATATATGTAGGATTTGTGCGCTTTAAAATGACTTTTTTTACCATTTCCCGGGATTATGCTTAAGTCTTAAAACATTCTTAAATATGGACCAATTTCATGGAAATTTAGACATTGTTTTCGATATATGAAACTAATTTTATGCATATTAAATATCATATAGGAAATTCCATATTTTTTTTTGCTCGTAGCAATATTTAAAGGTAATTTCAAGGACATGTTATCATGAGTAGTTTTTAAAGAGGTCTTTTTCCGGAATCGTTATTTAAGCTGATGATCGTAAAATACGTCCACTATATCGTTTTACCCATACGTTTGTTAACAAAATATCATACCAGTTAAATCTTTTAAAAGCTGTTAAGAAAGAAAACTGAAAATGTTATGTGACGGGCGGGGAAGATTATGATGCTCATTTGTTTATGAATGTTATTTGTAATTTTTTTTTTGTGTTGTTGTTGTTTTAGCGAGAAAAACAGTTCCTATTTGAATAAGAGAAAATATGTATAACGCGCCTTAAAATATACTTCCGTTGCTATTTTCTTTCTTTTTGCTATTGTATTATTTTAATACTTCTAAAAAAAGTAGCATTCATTCAGGCGTTTATTTATTTTAATATTTGTAGCATAACCTAAGGCGAGTTATTTCAAATTTACTGCATTTCTTTTCAAAAAACAAGTAATATTTTCCATATCTCTCATAGACACTCAAATCCAGCATTTATTTTTTACTTAGAAATATTTTTACAGTCCACCTCCTGTTTATTTCATTTTTATTTTTCTTTTCTCTCCCCTCCACCTTTTTTGGTTGTAATCGTCATCAAGCTTAAAAAATATGAAAATCAATGAATTGGAAATTTGTTTGTTTTTATTTTTCTATTCAATATTTTGCTATCAGTTTTCTACTGTTTTTTGTTTGTATTTTGTTTTGCTTTTTATGGCCTGGAATTTCTTAAATATTTTTTTTATCGCAGAATATTTTTATACCCTCCACCATCACAAGTGGTGAAATGGGTTTATTAATTTTGTCATTCCCTGTGTAATGCTAAAAAGAAATAATCTCAGATTGCATGCTGTATATGTATTCTTGCGTCAAATCAAAATCTGTTTTAGCCATGTCAGTCTCCCTTTCCGTCCGGCTGTTTGTCCGTCTTTTTATTATTGGCACGCTCACATCCACAACAATTGACAGAACTCTAAGAAATTTGGCCTCAGTTTTTATTGTAGTCTTGAGAAGTTACTTATTTAAAACTAGCAAAATCGGTTCAGTATGTTAAGAGATACAGATCGATATTTGAGACAACCTCTAAATTAAAGCGAAGAGCTTTCGTAGAATTATCAGTTATAAATTGAAAAATTAGAATAACTGTACTAAAATAAATTTCCATAATATCAAGAAATATGCACCTCATTACTGCTCCAAAAATAATCAAAATCGGTACAGTAGAGAAAAAGTAACAGCTAAAAATATAACTAATTTTATGACTAATTAAGGTTTCTTGGTAAACTATAAGAAATACATTCATATATTGTATGCGTTTGTGAGTGTATATGTGATTTGTATGTGCGTATAACATAATTTATTTATTTCTTAGACATTTGTGGTGGAGGGTATTGAGGATTCGGCATTGCCGAATATAGCATTCTTACTTGTTTCATCTTAAATATGTTGTGTGGATGTATGTTTATTCGATTACGTTTATTTGTATTTGTTATTTATATTTTTATATTTGTGTTTGTTGTTGTTGCTGTTCATATTTTTTACAATTTTTAATTTAGCATGAAATTAAAGGAATTTAGAAAATTATACATAAAAGAGAATATTAAAGAAATGTTTAAATTTTTTTATTGCATACTTTTGTGATATAATTGCATACTTATTGGCTGAAAATAAATGTTTGTTTTGAAGTTGGAAAGGAATGGGAATTGAGTATTGCTAATAAGATATTAAATATTTTGTTCAAAAAAATATTGTTTAGATTTGATTAGTTATATTGAATTAATGCTATTTTAGAAATTCTGCAATATGGAGGAAAATATAGATTAGGCTGTTAGTAAGAATGCTTTATTAGGTTATATCGAATCTGTAGTACCCTCCAGTACAGAAAGCATGAAGTTTCAACAACATTAAGATGGACGCATACAATCTAACCCAGTCCTACAGATATACACTTTAATAACAAAATTTGTTTCATATATAAAGCGAAGTATGCATTGTGAGTCCTAAATGTTTTATATATTTTTCTACTCATCCAATGGGTTGTGTTTAGCTATATATTATAGTTAAATTTAATTTCATCTGATGACGTGTTTAACAAAATTTACCAAATTTGTTTGTATGAATTTCGAGGTTGTGGGTTGGTTGGTGTATAACTTTTTTTGCTATTAAGACATATAGACAGATGGAAATATTGCATACTTTACCCTCTATCACTAATTTTGTTGGTCAAAGGAAGTGGTCTAAGGTAGTCCATTCACTTAATATCGTTACATCATGGATAGTACATCTCCTTTACCGTTTACTCTAGGCACCACATTTATACGTCAACAAAAAAATGGTCCTCTTTCCAACTTTAATTGAACAATAAGCGACGAAGACCCGTAAATGGTGGAAGAGTTAGAAAGAAATAATCAAAACGATGAGTGCAACAAAGACCATTTACATTATCTCCCTCCTTCGTTTTATAAAAGATTGTTACTTGTGGATCAACATCCACAACAGCAAGAGTTGGAAAAATATTTAAAAAACTCCTTAACTTTCTACCATTTACCTCATAAGAAGCAGGATAAAAAGCAACCACTCCTTAGAGAAGAGCGATGCATTCCCTAAAAGGGGGAAGATAATTCTGAAACTTTTGCAACTGCAACAGGATTCATAACAGCTTGAAAGTCATACTCAACACCACAAAATTGACAAACAATTTTAAATGCAAAGAACTGGAACTGGAGAAATATCACAACATCCTTGAATCTCGTCTTTCATACTTAAAATTTTGAAAGAGGAAAGGTGGCGAGGGTAAAGGCAACAATTATATAAGAGATATTCGAAAGTGACGCTTATATGGGTGCCATGAGAAATATTGGACTAATTTAAGAAATTTTCCATTTCGGTGTTCTATGAGTTTAAAACCCCATTTCGGTGAGAGGGCTGGGTAAAACAATTACTTCATCAAATCCAAGTTTAGTAGGTAAAGTGACACTTGAAAAATTTCGTCAATATATCTCTAAAATTGTGACCAGCATTTTATTCCTTTGCTTTATGTGGGTAGCCAGCCAGACGAAAATTCGGAAATCCTAAAATCGACTTGGAGACTGATTCTCTCAAGCGCATAATATCCCAAATATTATGGTACTGAAGAGCATAAAACGGAAGCACCGATCCTAAACGGTCGGAAATGCCTATTTCCAATCATTATTAGTTTCATCTTCGCCAGTCTGTATGGTGGACCAATCTATCATGAAAAATCTGCTTTTCTTGAACTACAAACATTCTAACATATTTGTGGTGTCGATAGCCATTTTCTTCAATCGAGAATTTTGTCTCATTTGGGCTTCTTAAACTCAAGATTTTTTCAATAGCCTGAATCACTATGAGTTAGTTATTTGCATCATTCTAGCAGCTGTGGATGTTGATATAGTCGTGGAACTTTTCAATCACTTTCCTTTTTTTAGGACTAACCTTCGTTAGGTACCTGTTGCATTTGCTTCTGAATTAGATGATGAATACTAAATTATCTCTTAACACTTCTCTACAATTTCTTGGTATTTCAGATGATGTTTGTTAATCTTTTCTGGAATAATCAGTACCTTTGGGTATATGTTTTTGAGAATGTTTTTGTCTGAATAATTTTCTCTATACGTATTCTCTGTTCTTTGTCACCAGTCTTGGATATATAGGGCAACATCCCTTAATCCACACTGCCTAATAGATCGTTCAACGTTTCTTTCCTTAAATGAGGAGCTAATCTTAACTTGAACATTTGACCAACATAAACTATGAAATTTAACACAAGAGACTTTTACTAATTAAAATCCATGTGTTAAAGATAGTGAAGTTAAAACAATTATTGACCATGAAACATTTGTAAGCTTGAAGGTGAATTAATGCAAATGTAAAATATCCGAAATAAAAACTAGAACATTGGATCTCATATGAATCGAAATAAGAAGGATATTTTGTGCTACAAAAAGTTTAAATCGTTCCAAATGATCAAAGGGACTTGGTACTGAAAGAGCGATCAATGAAACACTATCAGAATAAGAGCTTCTATAACGACTGTTTTTGATCGCCATATAAGAAATCTTTACAACAATATACTCTATCGAATTCACTGATATGAATTTATTAATTCGTAAAATTGAGGGCGAATTCGCATCATTTCACTAGGAATTAGTTTCCATAGCCGAAGGAAACAAAGGAGATCAATCATGATGCGAAAGGTACATGGTAAATTTCCGACCACAATCGGTCAACAGATGTGAAATAGACACAATTGATAAACATTATTATATAAAGTCAAAAGGAGATAAATCAAGGTTGTAGGATGTAATATATTTTCCGACAGATCTCCAAAGAAACTAAACTGATTTATTTGTCAGATATTTTGCCTTAAATAAACGGTTGGTGATGGCAACTGTTGAGGACATATAAAAACTAGATTGGCATACCAGCTTTTCTTAAGGTGGATGTAATACCATCTGCATGCTACAAACATCTGCACAAACTCATAATATCTCGACTACCTTCGGTGGTGTAGAGTATTAAAAACGCATTGACGGTTTTGGAACAGCTGTTTTTATAAACCCGATCTTGTTCCTTCCGACTTCCATTAGCTTTGAACGGAACCTTACTACACTATAAAACAGGCTATATTGATCCATATGCACACTTTTTCGGAGAATCCATATGATAAAAAAACTTATGTAATATAAATGTGAATTCAGTTGACTTCGTGTAATTATGACATGACCTTTTCACCTTATATCTCATCCATTAGTTCTCTTTATTACTAAATATTATTGTATCAATTTTGTTTATTATTTCCCTCTTATATAATTTTCGCTTAAATAACTACGAAAGTTTTTTTAATAAAATCTTATATTTAATTACTTCTCTCCAATTAAATATCTAAAATACAGGACTTTTACTTTCATTACTCTTTTTCACAAAACTAATTCAAAGTTTTATTTCATAACTTTTATTTTTATTTCCTTAAAGGACTGTTTCTCAGATGATAACGCTTAAAGATTACAATTCATAGACAATTTATTTGCAATGACCATTTCCCTCCAATCCTTCCTTCTTTTCTATCGTACAATCTGATTTCAGTTAATTTCTAGCAATTGGTCGTATAAACTTTCTCTCTGCTTTTTTTTCTTTTTGGGTAAATAAAATAAATTTTCTTTATTTCGAGTGTGACAAGCGTTTAGTGTTTACAAGGGCTTCTCATTTTTGATATTTACACGCACACACAAACATACACACACTCATACATATTCGATTCATACAGGCTCATAATTTATATAAAAACCCAAAATTCTGACCAACGTAGTAAAGAAGCAAAAAAAAAAAAAACAGAATTTGGAAATGTAATGTATCCTTCACTAACACACTCACACACATCTGTTGTGTTTATTAATGTTTTCTCATAATCATAATAATTTTCATAATGTTTGTAACATTTATTATTTCCGTTGTTGACCTTTTCTTTTTCTTCTTTTTCTTTGAGTATAATTTTCATTTTCGTTTCTGGTGTATCAAAAAGGTCCATTTTTTTTGCTGGCAGTTTCCGTGTGGCATGGAATGGCATGTTTTTGATAATTTCGTTGACATGTTATAATTGCCATAATGTTAATGATACTGATAATGTTCTTTGTACTTTATTTTTTGGGAAATTCCTGTTGATGCTAAAGCTCATGATGTCTCTGATGATGGACAAAGTTAAATTGGTAGTTGTTGGTTGTATTAAATGTTAATGAATGTAATTGAGATTGAGTTTCTGGAAGTTAAGTCTATGAAAACAGACAAATCATTACATATATTATTACCTGAATAAAGAAAAGGAAATAAAAACGGAAAATTAAAGACCAGAGACATGAAAAATTATATTAATGCACTCACACTTATATCAAATCTCCTTATATATTTAACACAAGAGCACATAAAACGCAATTTTAATATTCCATAAAGAAAACGATTTTTTGTGAAAAATCGAAAATAATTTGTGAAAAATTCATGATGAATTCGATTGTATTTTTATAAAATAAAAATAAAACTGCATTTTATAGCTAAACCAGATGAGTTAGAGCCAAAAGGGCAATAATCTGTTATCACTTTTATTTTCTACCAAAAATCGATTTTTTATATGAAAAACTTAAATTGCATTTTATAGCTAAACTAGAGGAGTTAGAGCCAAAAGGGCAATAATCTGTTATCACTTTTATTTGTCACCAAAAATCGATTTTTTATATGAAAAACCAAAATTGCATTTTATAGCTAAACTAGAGGAGTTAGAGCCAAAAGGGCAATAATTTGTTATCATTTTATTTTTTATCAAAAATCGATTTTTTATATGAAAAACTAAAATTGCATTTTATAGCTAAACTAGAGGAGTTAGAGCCAAAAGGGCATAATCTGTCATCACTTTAATTTTTTACCAAAAATCGATTTTTTATATGAAAAACTAAAATTGCATTTTATAGCTAAACTAGAGGAGTTAGAGCCAAAAAGGCAATAATCTGTTATCACTTTTTTATTTTTTACAAATAATCGATTTTTTATATGAAAAACTAAAATTGCATTTTATAGCTAAACCAGAGGAGTTAGAGCCAAAAGGGCAATAATCTGTCATCACTTTAATTTTTTACCAAAAATCGATTTTTTATATGAAAAACTAAAATTGCATTTTATAGCTAAACTAGAGGAGTTAGAGCCAAAAGGGCAATAATTTGTTATCATTTTATTTTTTATCAAAAATCGATTTTTATATGAAAAACTTAAATTGCATTTTATAGCTAAACCAGAGGAGTTAGAGCCAAAAGGGCAATAATCTGTCATCACTTTAATTTTTTACCAAAAATCGATTTTTATATGAAAAACTAAAATTGCATTTTATAGCTAAACTAGAGGAGTTGGAGCCAAAAGGGCAATAATCTGTTATTATTTTTATTTTTTACCAAAAATCGATTTTTTATATGAAAAACTAAAATTGCATTTTCTAGCTAAACCAGAGGAGTTAGAGCCAAAAGGGCAATAATCTGTTATCACTTTTATTTTTTTACCAAAAATCGATTTTTATATGAAAAACTAAAATTGCATTTTATAGCTAAACTAGAGGAATTAGAGCCAAAAGGGCAATAATCTGTTATCACTTTTATCTGTTACCAAAAATCGATTTTTTATATGAAAAACTAAAATTGCATTTTATAGCTAAACTAGAGGAATTAGAGCCAAAAGGGCAATAATCTATTATCACTTTTATTTGTAACCCAAAATCGATTTTTTATATGAAAAACTAAAATTGCATTTTATAGCTAAACCAGAGGAGTTAGAGCCAAAAGGGCAATAATCTGTTATCACTTTTATTTGTAACCCAAAATCGATTTTTTATATGAAAAATTAAATTGCATTTTATAGCTAAACTAGAGGAATTAGAGCCAAAAGGGCAATAATCTATTATCACTTTTATTTGTAACCCAAAATCGATTTTTTATATGAAAAACTAAAATTGCATTTTATAGCTAAACTAGAGGAATTAGAGCCAAAAGGGCAATAATCTATTATCACTTTATTTGTAACCCAAAATCGATTTTTTATATGAAAAACTAAAATTGCATTTTATAGCTAAACCAGAGGAGTTAGAGCCAAAAGGGCAATAATCTGTTATCACTTTTATTTTTTTACCAAAAATCAATTTTTTATATGAAAAACTAAAATTGCATTTTATAGCTAAACTAGAGGAATTAGAGCCAAAAGGGCAATAATCTATTATCACTTTTATCTGTTACCAAAAATCGATTTTTTATATGAAAAACTTAAATTGCGTTTTAAAGCTAAAATAGAGGAGTTAGAGCCAAAAGGGCAATAATCTGTTATTATTTTTTTTTTTTACCAAAAATCGATTTTTTATATGAAAAACTAAAATTGCATTTTATAGCTAAACCAGAGGAGTTAGAGCCAAAAGGGAAATAATCTGTTATCACTTTTATTTGTTACCAAAAATCGATTTTTTTTATGAAAAACTAAAATTGCATTTTCTAGCTAAACCAGAGGAGATAGAGCCAAAAGGGCAATAATTTGTTATCGCTTTTATTTGTTACCAAAAATCGATTTTTTATATGAAAAACTAAAATTGCATTTTCTAGCTAAACCAGAGGAGTTAGAGCCAAAAGGGCAATAATCTGTTATCACTTTTATTTGTTACCAAAAATCGATTTTTTATATGAAAAACTAAAATTGCATTTTATAGCTAAACCAGAGGAGTTAGAGCCAAAAGGGCAATAATCTGTTATCACTTTTATTTTTTTACCAAAAATCGATTTATTAAATGAAAAACTAAAATTGCATTTTATAGCTAAACTAGAGGAGTTAGAGCCAAAAGGGCAATAATTTGTTATCGCTTTTATTTGTTACCAAAAATCGATTTTTTATATGAAAAACTAAAATTGCATTTTCTAGCTAAACCAGAGGAGTTAGAGCCAAAAGGGCAATAATCTGTTATCACTTTATATTTTTACCAAAAATCGATTTTTTATATGAAAAACTAAAATTGCATTTTATAGCTAAACCAGAGGAGTTAGAGCCAAAAAGGCAATAATCTGTTATCACTTTTATTTGTTACCAAAAATCGATTTTTTATATGAAAAACTAAAATTGCATTTTATAGCTAAACCAGAGGAGTTAGAGCCAAAAGGGCAATAATCTGTTATCACTTTTATTTTTTTAACCAAAAATCGATTTATTAAATGAAAAACTAAAATTGCATTTTATAGCTAAACTAGAGGAGTTAGAGCCAAAAGGGCAATAATCTGTTATCACTTTTATTTGTTAACAAAAATCGATTTTTTATATGAAAACTAAAATTGCATTTTATAGCTAAACCAGAGGAGTTAGAGCCAAAAGGGCAATAATCTGTTATCACTTTATTTTTTACCAAAAATTGATTTTTTATATGAAAAACTAAAATCGCATTTTCTAGCTAAACCAGAGGAGTTAGAGCCAAAATGGGCAATAATCTGTTATCACTTTTATTTGTTACCAAAAATCTATTTTTTATATGAAAAACTTTAATTGCATTTTATAGCTAAACTAGAGGAGTTAGAGCCAAAAGGGCAATAATCTGTTATCACTTTAATTTTTTACCAAAAATTGATTTTTTATATGAAAACTAAAGTTCCATTTTCTAGCCAAACCAGAGGAGTTAGAGCCAAAAGCGCAATAATCTGTTATCACTTTTATTTGTTACCAAAAATCTATTTTTTATATGAAAAACTTTAATTGCATTTTATAGCTAAACTAGAGGAGTTAGAGCCAAAAGGGCAATAATCTGTTATCACTTTAATTTTTTACCAAAAATTGATTTTTTATATGAAAAACTAAAGTTCCATTTTCTAGCCAAACCAGAGGAGTTAGAGCCAAAAGCGCAATAATCTGTTATCACTTTTATTTTTTACCAAAAATCCACTTTTTATATGAAAAACTAAAATTGCATTTTAAAGCTAAACTAGAGGAGTTAGAGCCAAAAGGGCAATAATCTGTTATCACTTTTATTTTTTACCAAAAATCGATTTATTAAATGAAAAACTAAAATTGCATTTTATAGCTAAACTAGAGGAGTTAGAGCCAAAAGGGCAATAATCTGTTATCACTTTTATTTTTTACCAAAAATCGATTTTTTATATGAAAAACTAAAATTGCATTTTAAAGCTAAACTAGATGAGTTAGAGCCAAAAGGGAAATAATCTGTTATCACTTTTATTTGTTACCAAAATCGACTTTTTATATGAAAAACTTAAATTGCATTCTATAGCTAAACCAGATGAGTTAGAGCCAAAAGTGCAATAATCTGTTATCATTTTAATTTTTTTACCAAAAATCCGCTTTTTTAAATGAAAAATTTAAATTGCATTTTATAGCTAAACCAGAGGAGTTAGAGCCAAAAGGGCAATAATCTGTTATCACTTTTATTTGGTACCAAAAATCGATTTTTTATATGAAAAACTAAAATTGCATTTTAAAGCTAAACTAGAGGAGTTAGAGCCAAAAGGGCAATAATCTGTTATCACTTTATTTTTTACCAAAAATCCGCTTTTAAATGAAAAATTTAAATTGCATTTTATAGCTAAACCAGAGGAGTTAGAGCGAAAAGGGCAATAATCTGTTATCATTTCTATTTTTTACCAAAAATCGATTTTTTATATGAAAACTAAAATTGCATTTTATAGCTAAACCAGAGGAGTTAGAGCCAAAGGGGCAATAATCTGTTATCACTTTTATTTTTTACCAAAAATCGATTTTTATATGAAAAACTTAAAATTGCATTTTATAGCTAAACCAGAGGAGTTAGAGCCAAAAGGGCAATAATCTGTTATCACTTTTATTTTTTACCCAAAATCTATTTTTTAATATGAAAAACTAAAATTGCATTTTTAGCTAAACCAGAGGAGTTAGAGCCAAAAGGGCAATAATCTGTTATCAACTTTATTTTTACCAAAAATCGATTTTTATATGAAAAACTAAAATTGCATTTTATAGCTAAACCAGAGGAGTTAGAGCCAAAAGGGCAATAATCTGTTATCACTTTTATTTTTTACCAAAAATCGATTTTTTATATGAAAAACTAAAATTGCATTTTATAGCTAAACCAGAGGAGTTAGAGCCAAAAGGGCAAATAATCTGTTATCACTTTATTTTTTACCAAAAATCGATTTTTTATATGAAAAACTAAAATTGCATTTTATAGCTAAACCAGAGGAGTTAGAGCCAAAAGGGCAATAATCTGTTATCACTTTTATTTTTTACCAAAAATCGATTTTTATATGAAAAACTAAAATTGCATTTTTAGCTAAACCAGAGGAGTTAGAGCCAAAAGGGCAATAATCTGTTATCACTTTTATTTTTTACCAAAAATCGATTTTTATATGAAAAACTAAAATTGCATTTTATAGCTAAACCAGAGGAGTTAGAGCCAAAAGGGCAATAATCTGTTATCACTTTTATTTTTTACCAAAAATCGATTTTTATATGAAAAACTAAAATTGCATTTTATAGCTAAACCAGAGGAGTTAGAGCCAAAAGGGCAATAATCTGTTATCACTTTATTTTTTACCAAAAATTGATTTTTATATGAAAAACTAAAATTGCATTTTATAGCTAAACCAGAGGAGTTAGAGCCAAAAGGGCAATAATCTGTTATCACTTTATTTTTTACCAAAAATTGATTTTTATATGAAAAACTAAAATTGCATTTTATAGCTAAACCAGAGGAGTTAGAGCCAAAAGGGCAATAATCTGTTATCACTTTATTTTTTACCAAAAATCGATTTTTTATATGAAAAACTAAAATTGCATTTTATAGCTAAACCAGAGGAGTTAGAGCCAAAAGGGCAATAATCTGTTATCACTTTTATTTTTTACCAAAAATCGATTTTTTATATGAAAAACTAAAATTGCATTTTATAGCTAAACCAGAGGAGTTAGAGCCAAAAGGGCAATAATCTGTTATCACTTTATTTTTACCAAAAATCGATTTTTTATATGAAAAACTAAAATTGCATTTTATAGCTAAACCAGAGGAGTTAGAGCCAAAAGGGCAATAATCTGTTATCACTTTCATTTTTTACCAAAAATTGATTTTTATATGAAAAACTAAAATTGCATTTTATAGCTAAACCAGAGGAGTTAGAGCCAAAAGGGCAATAATCTGTTATCACTTTTATTTTTTACCAAAAATCGATTTTTATATGAAAAACTAAAATTGCATTTTATAGCTAAACCAGAGGAGTTAGAGCCAAAAGGGCAATAATCTGTTATCACTTTTATTTTTTACCAAAAATCGATTTTTATATGAAAAACTAAAATTGCATTTTTAGCTAAACCAGAGGAGTTAGAGCCAAAAGGGCAATAATCTGTTATCACTTTATTTTTTACCAAAAATTGATTTTTTATATGAAAAACTAAATTGCATTTTCTAGCTAAACCAGAGGAGTTAGAGCCAAAAGGGCAATAATCTGTTATCACTTTATTTTTTACCAAAAATCGATTTTTATATGAAAAACTAAAATTGCATTTTATAGCTAAACCAGAGGAGTTAGAGCCAAAAGGGCAATAATCTGTTATCACTTTTATTTTTTACCAAAAATCGATTTTTATATGAAAAACTAAAATTGCATTTTATAGCTAAACCAGAGGAGTTAGAGCCAAAAGGGCAATAATCTGTTATCACTTTTATTTTTTACCAAAAATCGATTTTTATATGAAAAACTAAAATTGCATTTTATAGCTAAACCAGAGGAGTTAGAGCCAAAAGGGCAATAATCTGTTATCACTTTATTTTTTACCAAAAATTGATTTTTATATGAAAAACTAAAATTGCATTTTATAGCTAAACCAGAGGAGTTAGAGCCAAAAGGGCAATAATCTGTTATCACTTTTATTTTTTACCAAAAATCGATTTTTATATGAAAAACTAAAATTGCATTTTTAGCTAAACCAGAGGAGTTAGAGCCAAAAGGGCAATAATCTGTTATCACTTTTATTTTTTACCAAAAATCGATTTTTATATGAAAAACTAAAATTGCATTTTATAGCTAAACTAGAGGAGTTAGAGCCAAAAGGGCAATAATCTGTTATCACTTTTATTTTTTACCAAAAATCGATTTTTTATATGAAAAACTAAAATTGCATTTTATAGCTAAACCAGAGGAGTTAGAGCCAAAAGGGCAATAATCTGTTATCACTTTTATTTTTTACCAAAAATCTATTTTTATATGAAAAACTAAAATTGCATTTTATAGCTAAACCAGAGGAGTTAGAGCCAAAAGGGCAATAATCTGTTATCACTTTTATTTTTACCAAAAATCGATTTTTTATATGAAAAACTAAAATTGCATTTTATAGCTAAACCAGAGGAGTTAGAGCCAAAAGGGCAATAATCTGTTATCACTTTTATTTTTTACCAAAAATCGATTTTTATATGAAAAACTAAAATTGCATTTTATAGCTAAACCAGAGGAGTTAGAGCCAAAAGGGCAATAATCTGTTATCACTTTTATTTTTTACCAAAAATCTATTTTTTATATGAAAAACTAAAATTGCATTTTATAGCTAAACCAGAGGAGTTAGAGCCAAAAGGGCAATAATCTGTTATCACTTTTATTTTTTACCAAAAATCGATTTTTATATGAAAAACTAAAATTGCATTTTATAGCTAAACCAGAGGAGTTAGAGCCAAAAGGGCAATAATCTGTTATCACTTTTATTTTTTACCAAAAATCTGATTTTTATATGAAAAACTAAAATTGCATTTTATAGCTAAACCAGAGGAGTTAGAGCCAAAAGGGCAATAATCTGTTATCACTTTTATTTTTTACCAAAAATTGATTTTTATATGAAAAACTTAAATTGCATTTTATAGCTAAACAGAGGAGTTAGAGCCAAAAGGGCAATAATCTGTTATCACTTTTATTTTTTACCAAAAATCGATTTTTATATGAAAAACTAAAATTGCATTTTATAGCTAAACCAGAGGAGTTAGAGCCAAAAGGGCAATAATCTGTTATCACTTTATTTTTTACCAAAAATCGATTTTTATATGAAAAACTAAAATTGCATTTTATAGCTAAACCAGAGGAGTTAGAGCCAAAAGGGCAATAATCTGTTATCACTTTATTTTTTACCAAAAATCGATTTTTATATGAAAAACTAAAATTGCATTTTATAGCTAAACCAGAGGAGTTAGAGCCAAAAGGGCAATAATCTGTTATCACTTTCATTTTTTACCAAAAATCGATTTTTATATGAAAAACTAAAATTGCATTTTATAGCTAAACCAGAGGAGTTAGAGCCAAAAGGGCAATAATCTGTTATCACTTTATTTTTTACCAAAAATCGATTTTTATATGAAAAACTAAAATTGCATTTTTAGCTAAACCAGAGGAGTTAGAGCCAAAAGGGCAATAATCTGTTATCACTTTAATTTTTTACCAAAAATTGATTTTTATATGAAAAACTAAAATTGCATTTTATAGCTAAACCAGAGGAGTTAGAGCCAAAAGGGCAATAATCTGTTATCACTTTTATTTTTTACCAAAAATCGATTTTTATATGAAAAACTAAAATTGCATTTTATAGCTAAACCAGAGGAGTTAGAGCCAAAAGGGCAATAATCTGTTATCACTTTCATTTTTACCAAAAATTGATTTTTATATGAAAAACTAAAATTGCATTTTATAGCTAAACCAGAGGAGTTAGAGCCAAAAGGGCAATAATCTGTTATCACTTTTATTTTTTACCAAAAATTGATTTTTATATGAAAAACTAAAATTGCATTTTATAGCTAAACCAGAGGAGTTAGAGCCAAAAGGGCAATAATCTGTTATCACTTTTATTTTTTACCAAAAATTGATTTTTTATATGAAAAACTAAAATTGCATTTTATAGCTAAACCAGAGGAGTTAGAGCCAAAAGGGCAATAATCTGTTATCACTTTTATTTTTTACCAAAAATTGATTTTTATATGAAAAACTAAATTGCATTTTCTAGCTAAACCAGAGGAGTTAGAGCCAAAAGGGCAATAATCTGTTATCACTTTTATTTTTACCAAAAATCGATTTTTATATGAAAACTTAAAATTGCATTTTATAGCTAAACCAGAGGAGTTAGAGCCAAAAGGGCAATAATCTGTTATCACTTTATTTTTTACCAAAATTGATTTTTATATGAAAAACTAAAATTGCATTTTATAGCTAAACCAGAGGAGTTAGGCCAAAAGGGCAATAATCTATTATCACTTTATTTTTTACCAAAAATCGATTTTTATATGAAAAACTAAAATTGCATTTTATAGCTAAACTAGAGGAGTTAGAGCCAAAAGGGCAATAATCTGTTATCACTTTTATTTTTACCAAAAATCGATTTTTATATGAAAAACTAAATTGCATTTTATAGCTAAACTAGAGGAGTTAGAGCCAAAAGGGCATAATCTGTTATCACTTTAATTTTTTACCAAAAATCGATTTTTTATATGAAAACTAAAATTGCATTTATAGCTAAACTAGAGGAGTTAGAGCCAAAAGGGCAAATAATCTGTTATCACTTTTAATTTTTTACCAAAAATTGATTTTTTATATGAAAAACTAAAATTGCATTTTATAGCTAAACCAGAGGAGTTAGAGCCAAAAGGGCAATAATCTGTTATCACTTTTATTTTTTACCAAAAATTGATTTTTATATGAAAAACTAAAATTGCATTTTATAGCTAAACCAGAGGAGTTAGAGCCAAAAGGGCAATAATCTGTTATCACTTTTATTTTTTACCAAAAATCGATTTTTATATGAAAAACTAAAATTGCATTTTTTAGCTAAACCAGAGGAGTTAGAGCCAAAAGGGCAATAATCTGTTATCACTTTTATTTTTTACCAAAAATTGATTTTTTATATGAAAAACTAAAATTGCATTTTATAGCTAAACCAGAGGAGTTAGAGCCAAAAGGGCAATAATCTGTTATCACTTTCATTTTTTACCAAAAATTGATTTTTATATGAAAAACTAAAATTGCATTTTATAGCTAAACCAGAGGAGTTAGAGCCAAAAGGGCAATAATCTGTTATCACTTTTATTTTTTACCAAAAATCGATTTTTATATGAAAAACTAAAATTGCATTTTATAGCTAAACCAGAGGAGTTAGAGCCAAAAGGGCAATAATCTGTTATCACTTTCATTTTTTACCAAAAATTGATTTTTATATGAAAAACTAAAATTGCATTTTATAGCTAAACCAGAGGAGTTAGAGCCAAAAGGGCAATAATCTGTTATCACTTTTATTTTTTACCAAAATTGATTTTTATATGAAAAACTAAAATTGCATTTTTAGCTAAACCAGAGGAGTTAGAGCCAAAAGGGCAATAATCTGTTATCACTTTATTTTTTACCAAAAATCTATTTTTTATATGAAAAACTAAAATTGCATTTTATAGCTAAACCAGAGGAGTTAGAGCCAAAAGGGCAATAATCTGTTATCACTTTTATTTTTTACCAAAAATCGATTTTTTATATGAAAAACTAAAATTGCATTTTTTAGCTAAACCAGAGGAGTTAGAGCCAAAAGGGCAATAATCTGTTATCACTTTATTTTTTACCAAAAATCGATTTTTATATGAAAAACTAAAATTGCATTTTATAGCTAAACCAGAGGAGTTAGAGCCAAAAGGGCAATAATCTGTTATCACTTTCATTTTTTACCAAAAATTGATTTTTATATGAAAAACTAAAATTGCATTTTATAGCTAAACTAGAGGAGTTAGAACCAAAAGGGCAATAATCTGTTATCACTTTTATTTTTTACCAAAAATCGATTTTTTATATGAAAAACTAAAATTGCATTTTTAGCTAAACCAGAGGAGTTAGAGCCAAAAGGGCAATAATCTGTTATCACTTTTATTTTTTACCAAAAATCGATTTTTTATATGAAAAACTAAAATTGCATTTTATAGCTAAACAGAGGAGTTAGAGCCAAAAGGGCAATAATCTGTTATCACTTTTATTTTTTACCAAAAATCGATTTTTTATATGAAAAACTAAAATTGCATTTTCTAGCTAAACCAGAGGAGTTAGAGCCAAAGGGCAATAATCTGTTATCACTTTTATTTTTTTACCAAAAATCTATTTTTATATGAAAAACTAAAATTGCATTTTTTAGCCTAAACCAGAGGAGTTAGAGCCAAAAGGGCAATAATCTGTTATCACTTTTATTTTTTACCAAAAATCGATTTTTTATATGAAAAACTAAAATTGCATTTTTAGCTAAACCAGAGGAGTTAGAGCCAAAAGGGCAATAATCTGTTATCACTTTTATTTTTTACCAAAAATCGATTTTTATATGAAAAACTAAAATTGCATTTTATAGCTAAACCAGAGGAGTTAGAGCCAAAAGGGCAATAATCTGTTATCACTTTTATTTTTTACCAAAAATCGATTTTTATATGAAAAACTAAAATTGCATTTTATAGCTAAACCAGAGGAGTTAGAGCCAAAAGGGCAATAATCTGTTATCACTTTTATTTTTTACCAAAAATCGATTTTTTATATGAAAAACTAAAATTGCATTTTTAGCTAAACCAGAGGAGTTAGAGCCAAAAGGGCAATAATCTGTTATCACTTTTATTTTTTACCAAAAATCGATTTTTTTATATGAAAAACTAAAATTGCATTTTATAGCTAAACCAGAGGAGTTAGAGCCAAAAGGGCAATAATCTGTTATCACTTTTATTTTTTACCAAAAATTGATTTTTTATATGAAAAACTAAAATTGCATTTTATAGCTAAACCAGAGGAGTTAGAGCCAAAAGGGCAATAATCTGTTATCACTTTTATTTTTTACCAAAAATGATTTTTTATATGAAAAACTAAAATTGCATTTTATAGCTAAACCAGAGGAGTTAGAGCCAAAAGGCAATAATCTGTTATCACTTTTATTTTTACCAAAAATCGATTTTTATATGAAAACTAAAATTGCATTTTATAGCTAAACCAGAGGAGTTAGAGCCAAAAGGGCAATAATCTGTTATCACTTTTATTTTTTACCAAAAAATCGATTTTTATATGAAAAACTAAAATTGCATTTTATAGCTAAACCAGAGGAGTTAGAGCCAAAAGGGCAATAATCTGTTATCACTTTCATTTTTCCAAAAATTGATTTTTTATATGAAAAACTAAAAATTGCATTTTATAGCTAAACTAGAGGAGTTAGAACCAAAATGGCAATAATCTGTTATCACTTTTATTACCAAAAATCGATTTTTTATATGAAAAACTAAAATTGCATTTTCTAGCTAAACCAGAGGAGTTAGAGCCAAAAGGGCAATAATCTGTTATCACTTTTATTTTACAAAAATCGATTTTTTATATGAAAAACTTTAAAATTGCATTTTTAGCTAAACCAGAGGAGTTAGAGCCAAAAGGGCAATAATCTGTTATCACTTTTATTTTATCAAAAATTCGATTTTTATATGAAAAACTAAAATTGCATTTTTAGCTAAACCAGAGGAGTTAGAGCCAAAATGGGGCAATAATCTGTTATCACTTTTATTTTTTACCAAAAATTGATTTTTATATGAAAAACTAAAATTGCATTTTATAGCTAAACCAGAGGAGTTAGAGCCAAAAGGGCAATAATCTGTTATCACTTTTCATTTTTTACCAAAAAATGATTTTTATATGAAAACTAAAATTGGCATTTATAGCTAAACCAGAGGAGTTAGACCAAAAGGGCAATAATCTGTTATCACTTTTATTTTTTACCAAAATCGATTTTTTATATGAAAAACTAAATTGCATTTTATAGCTAACCAGAGGAGTTAGAGCCAAAAGGGCAATAATCTGTTATCACTTTAATTTTTACCAAAAATTGATTTTTATATGAAAACTAAAATTGCATTTTTTAGCTAAACCAGAGGAGTTAGAGCCAAAAGGGCAATAATCTGTTATCACTTTAATTTTTTACCAAAATGATTTTTATATGAAAAACTTAAATTGCATTTTCTAGCTAAACCAGAGGAGTTAGAGCCAAAAAGGGCAATAATCTGTTATCACTTTTATTTTTACCAAAAATCGATTTTTTATATGAAAAAACTAAAATTGCATTTTTAGCTAAACCAGAAGGAGTTAGAGCCAAAAGGGCAATAATCTGTTATCACTTTTATTTTTTACCAAAAATCGATTTTTATATGAAAAACTAAAATTGCATTTTATAGCTAAACCAGAGGAGTTAGAGCCAAAAGGGCAATAATCTGTTATCACTTTTATTTTTACCAAAAATCGATTTTTTATATGAAAAACTAAAATTGCATTTTTAGCTAAACCAGAGGAGTTAGAGCCAAAAGGGCAATAATCTGTTATCACTTTTATTTTTTACCAAAAATCGATTTTTATATGAAAAACTAAAATTGCATTTATAGCTAAACCAGAGGAGTTAGAGCCAAAAGGGCAATAACTGTTATCACTTTTATTTTTACCAAAAATCGATTTTTTGTATGAAAAACTAAAATTGCATTTTATAGCTAAACCAGAGGAGTTAGAACCAAAAGGGCAATAATCTGTTATCACTTTTATTTTTACCAAAAATCGATTTTTATATGAAAAACTAAAATTGCATTTTTAGCTAAACCAGAGGAGTTAGAGCCAAAAGGGCAATAATCTGTTATCACTTTATTTTTTACCAAAAATCGATTTTTTATATGAAAAACTAAAATTGCATTTTATAGCTAAACTAGAGGAGTTAGACCAAAAGGGCAATAATCTGTTATCACTTTTATTTTTACCAAAAATCGATTTTTTTATATGAAAAACTAAAATTGCATTTTTTAGCTAAACCAGAGGAGTTAGAGCCAAAAGGGCAATAATCTGTTATCACTTTTATTTTTTACCAAAATCGATTTTTTATATGAAAAACTAAAATTGCATTTTATAGCTAAACCAGAGGAGTTAGAGCCAAAAGGGCAATAATCTGTTATCACTTTCATTTTTTACCAAAAATCGATTTTTTTGTATGAAAAACTAAAATTGCATTTTATAGCTAAACCAGAGGAGCTAGAGCCAAAAGGGCAATAATCTGTTATCACTTTTTATTTTTACCAAAATCGATTTTTTATATGAAAAACTAAAATTGCATTTTTAGCTAAACCAGAGGAGTTAGAGCCAAAAGGGCAATAATCTGTTATTCACTTTTATTTTTACCAAAAATCGATTTTTATATGAAAAACTAAAATTGCATTTTATAGCTAAACCAGAGGAGTTAGAGCCAAAAGGCAATAATCTGTTTATCACTTTTATTTTTTACCAAAAATCGATTTTTATATTGAAAAACTAAAATTGGCATTTTCAGCTAAAACCTAGAGGAGTTAGAGCCAAAGGGCAATAATCTGTTATCACTTTTATTTTTTACCAAAAATCGATTTTTTATATGAAAAATTAAATTGCATTTTTATGCTAAACCAGAGGAGTTAGAGCAAAGGGCAATAATCTGTTATCACTTTATTTTTTACCAAAAATCGATTTTTTATATGAAAAACTAAAATTGCATTTTATGCTAAACTAGAGGAGTTAGAACCAAAAAGGCAATAATCTGTTATCACTTTTATTTTTTACCAAAAATTGATTTTTGATATGAAAAACTTAAATTGGCATTTTATAGCTAAACCAGAGGAGTTAGAGCCAAAAGGGCAATAATCTGTATCACTTTTATTTTTTACCAAAAATCGATTTTTATATGAAAAACTAAAATTGCATTTTATTAGCTAAACTAGAGGAGGTTAGAGCCAAAAGGGCAATAATCTGTTATCACTTTATTTTTTACCAAAAATCCATTTTTATATGAAAACTAAAATTGCATTTTATAGCTAACCAGAGGAGTTAGAGCCAAAGCGCAATAATCTGTTATCACTTTTATTTTTTACCAAAAATCGATTTTTTATATGAAAAATAAATTGCATTTTTAGCTAAACCAGAGGAGTTAGAGCCAAAAGGGCAATATCTGTTATCACTTTTATTTTTACCAAAAATCATTTTTATATGAAAAACTAAATTGCATTTTATAGCTAAACCAGAGGAGTTAGAGCCAAAAGGCAATAATCTGTTATCACTTTAATTTTTACAAAAATGATTTTTAATGAAAAACTAAAATTGCATTTTATAGCTAAACCAGAGGAGTTAGAGCCAAAAGGGCAATAATCTGTTATCACTTTTATTTTTTACCAAAAATCGATTTTTATATGAAAAACTAAAATTGCATTTTAGCTAAACCAGAGGAGTTAGAGCCAAAAGGGCAATAATCTGTTATCACTTTTATTTTTCACCAAAAATCGATTTTTTATATGAAAAACTAAAAATTGCATTTTATAGCTAAACCAGAGGAGTTAGAGCCAAAAGGGCAATAATCTGTTATCACTTTTATTTTTACCAAAAATCGATTTTTTATATGAAAAACTAAAATTGCATTTTATAGCTAAACCAGAGGAGTTAGAGCCAAAAGGGCAATAATCTTGTTATCACTTTTATTTTTCACCAAAAATCGATTTTTTATATGAAAAACTAAAATTGCATTTTTAGCTAAACCAGAGGAGTTAGAGCCAAAAGGGCAATAATTTGTTATCACTTTTATTTTCACCAAAAATCATTTTTATATGAAAAACTAAAATTGCATTTTATAGCTAAACCAGAGGAGTTAGAGCCAAAAGGGCAATAATTTGTTATCACTTTTATTTTTCAAAAATTGATTTTTTATATGAAAAACTAAAATTGCATTTTTAAAGCTAAACCAGAGGAGTTAGAGCCAAAAGGGCAATAATTTGTTATCACTTTTATTTTTCACCAAAAATCGATTTTTATTGAAAAACTAAAATTGCATTTTATAGCTAAACCAGAGGAGTTAGAGCCAAAAGGGCAATAATTTGTATCACTTTTATTTTTCACCAAAAATCGATTTTTATATGAAAAACTAAAATTGCATTTTATAGCTAAACCAGAGGAGTTAGAGCCAAAAGGGCAATAATTTGTTATCACTTTTATTTTTCACCCAAAATCGATTTTTATATGAAAAACTAAAATTGCATTTTATAGCTAAACCAGAGGAGTTAGAGCCAAAAGGGCAATAATTTGTTATCACTTTTATTTTTCACCAAAAATCATTTTTATATGAAAAACTAAAATTGCATTTTATAGCTAAACCAGAGGAGTTAGAGCCAAAAGGGCAATAATTTGTTATCACTTTTATTTTTCACCAAAAATCGATTTTTTATATGAAAAACTAAAATTGCATTTTATAGCTAAACCAGAGGAGTTAGAGCCAAAAGGGCAATAATTTGTAATCACTTTTATTTTTCACCAAAAATCGATTTTTTATATGAAAAACCAAAATTGCATTTTATAGCTAAACCAGAGGAGTTAGAGCCAAAAGGGCAATAATTTGTTATCACTTTTATTTTTCATCCAAAAATGATTTTTATATGAAAAACTAAAATTGCATTTTATAGCTAAACCAGAGGAGTTAGAGCCAAAAGGGCAATAATTTGTTATCACTTTTATTTTTCACCAAAAATTGATTTTTTATATGAAAAACTAAAATTGCATTTTATAGCTAAACCAGAGGAGTTAGAGCCAAAAGGGCAATTAATTTGTTATCACTTTTATTTTTCACCAAAAATCGATTTTTTATATGAAAAACTAAAATTGCATTTTATAGCTAAACTAGAGGAGTTAGAGCCAAAAGGGCAATAATTTGTTATCACTTTTATTTTTCACCAAAAATGAATTTTTATATGAAAAACTAAAATTGCATTTTATAGCTAAACTAGAGGAGTTAGAGCCAAAAGGGCAATAATTTGTAATCACTTTTATTTTTCACCAAAAATCGATTTTTTATATGAAAAACTAAAATTGCATTTTATAGCTAAACTAGAGGAGTTAGAGCCAAAAGGGCAATAATTTGTAATCACTTTTATTTTTCACCAAAAATCGATTTTTTATATGAAAAACTAAAATTGCATTTTATAGCTAAACTAGAGGAGTTAGAGCCAAAAGGGCAATAATTTGTAATCACTTTTATTTTTCACCAAAAATCGATTTTTATATGAAAAACTAAAATTGCATTTTATAGCTAAACTAGAGGAGTTAGAGCCAAAAGGGCAATAATTTGTAATCACTTTTATTTTTCACCAAAAATCGATTTTTATATGAAAAACTAAAATTGCATTTTATAGCTAAACTAGAGGAGTTAGAGCCAAAAGGGCAATAATTTGTAATCACTTTTATTTTTCACCAAAAATCGATTTTTATATGAAAAACTAAAATTGCATTTTATAGCTAAACTAGAGGAGTTAGAGCCAAAAGGGCAATAATTTGTAATCACTTTTATTTTTCACCAAAAATTGAATTTTTATATGAAAAACTAAAATTGCATTTTATAGCTAAACTAGAGGAGTTAGAGCCAAAAGGGCAATAATTTGTAATCACTTTTATTTTTTAATAAAAAATTTTTATATGAAAAACTAAAATTGCATTTTATAGCTAAACTAGAGGAGTTAGAGCCAAAAGGGCAATAATTTGTAATCACTTTTATTTTTTACCAAAAGAATTTTTATATGAAAAACTAAAATTGCATTTTATAGCTAAACTAGAGGAGTTAGAGCCAAAAGGGCAATAATTTGTAATCACTTTTATTTTTTACCAAAATCTTTTTATAGAAAAACTAAAATTGCATTTTTAGCTAAACAGAGGAGTTAGAGCCAAAAGGGTCATAATCGTTTCACTTTTATTTAAAACGTTTGAAAATAGCATTTTGGAAGAAGTACTTCCAACAAAATGTTTTTTTTTTTCCAAAAAATTTTTGATTAATGTAAAAATTAAATATTCATTTTAAAGTAAGAATTAAGAACTATTTTTTTTTTTTTTAAAAAATATTTTTTATTTCGAAATTAAAATCATATGGAAAGAGAGATTCAAAAGCGAACTTTTATTTTCTGTTGTTTATTATTAAAAATAATTTCATTGATGACATTGCTGAAGTTAAAAAAAACATATTTTGAATCAAACGATATGAATAAATAATTCGTTTTAAGGAATCTGAAATACCCTAAGAAATTGTAGTAAAAAAATAAATTTTTATTGTTTTAAAAGGTGTATGGAGGACAAAACTGGCATCTATTTCGAGGGAGAAACAACTTTCGGCTGGTACAGCTGTCGCTGAGTTGACAATCTTAGACTGCGTATAACTCTGGTCGTTCCGTTGCGAAGATCTTTTTGTCGTAGGAATGTTGAATGATGGTAAATAGTTTTGGAAACCTTAAATTGTTGGACACAAGCTTAGATAACCGTTGTTGCACTCTTTCATTACGCACTCCTCAGCATTTAACGATTTAAATGTTGCTGATTGCGACGCTTTTACCTCTTTGTTACCAGTTAAAGGCTTTTGCACCAATTTGAGATCAAGATTTCCACAATGTGACACTGAATGGAGCAGTCAACACTTCCCAAATGCAAAATGGAGTTATGAAAAACTTCATCTTTTTGTAATATTCAAACATCGTTTACGACCTACGAAATTGGTTTCTAACCTTTTTTTGGCCTCAGTTAATGCAGGACCTAACTTCCTTTTTAATCTGCCCGAATCTATTCGCATAACTAATCTGGGGATGATTGTCCAATATCCAAAGATATTCTAGAGTATTAAGCTTTCAGAACTTTCAGCATTTTCGCTCAGGCTTATTGGTACTTACTCAATTTGGACCAGTGTGGGCCTTTGGGAAGCCTTTCCATGCGAGGCTAATCTTAGAATTTTGTTAACCTGTAGTCTTAGCTTATTTCAAGAAAGTAAAAGTTTGACGAGTTCCGATAATAATATCACATTTTGTAACCATAGCATTAAAAGAGCTTTTTTCCGTAAATGATGTACCATCCTCTGTAAGCGAGCGTTTTCATTTTACTTGTCTGCACCTTCTTTGTGTGTAGTTGAAAGGCGTTCAAAAATTTTTGATATTCATCTACTGCTGACGGACATTTAAATAAATCTTTCTCGTCACGTTTATGGAAGACTCAGTTTACTAAATTCTAGCGGATCTTCACAAGACTTATTCTTTCTTTCACATATCTTCTTTTGAGGAAGTTCTTCTGATTTATGTTCCTTTTTAACTTTTGGTTCATCCGCATTGTGGCACAATTGAATATGTATTTTCTCAAGATTTTTCTAGTCACATTTATGAAGGGATCAGTTTCCTACATTCTTGTCGATCTTGTCAAGAGAATGTCCTTTCGATTTTTAATTCGTGTTAGCTTTTTTTTCGTCCACGATGTTGTCTAATCGAAGTTTAAACAAACGCTAGGATATGACATCCTAGATGGCGAATAATTGGAAACTGTTAAGAAGATTTACTAAGAGAGTCCAATGCAAAATTCGGAATATTCTTGAATTTGTGGCTAAAGACTTGTATTGATTATAACTGCGATGTTTAAATGGAAATGATATGAAAATAAATCTGAAACTTCCGCACGGTAAGTTTTAATGACTTACACAGTGACAGAAGAAGATGTTGGCGATTTTAAATTGTCAGGTTAGGATGTCCACAGAGTCCTAAATTATGACACTTTGTATCATACAAATTTCTAAAAAAAAGCGATTTCATTTGTGTAAATTCTACTAGTCACCTGTGATTTTACTTTCACTGAGAGCTTTTTAACTATTGAAAGGAGGAGGATGAAGTGGCTATTCGATTAACCATAGTGGAATTACACTGATTAACTCCTTATACAAGATTCTCACAATCCTTATACGAGGAGTTGAGTAAACTAAGCTGTAACAGGCAGGATTCAAGCCAAACAGGATCTGTGTATATCAAGTTATTATAGAACAATCTTTTCAACGATGTACTCTGCTATACATATTGTTCATAGGTTTTATGAAAGCCTTCGATAGCATTACACGAATTGCAATATGAAAATTTTTGAGCACAAATTCGGTACTCCGGAAGATAATACGAGCAAAATCTACAAACGAACAGGAAAGTTTTACGTCCAACAGGAGCTGCTTAAACCAAGCTTTAATAGAACATACTGTTCTATCTAGAGTTCTAGATAACCTTCAACACCATTTTAATGAAAAGTATTGAAAAGAAAGTTTGTACTCCCGAAAAGGAGGTGAAAAGAACAAACCAGAGATTGATTCGCTTTCTTTTGAATTCCATTAAGAGTTTCAAGAAAATTTTGGAGGAATTTATAAGTCAGTGATGTAATGATACTTTATATTACATTTGCAATAACTATCTTAATAGATCCACCTTTCCATGTAGAGTTTACAAAAAAAAACCGCAATTTTACAATGTATAAAAATAATAAACAGTTATTTGTAGGGAATGAGTTAAAATGTATGTTTGTCAAATAATATTAGGCCCATTAAATGCATGTTTTCATATTACGAACCTTTAACTAATATTAAAAACTTCATATGAACTATGACTCGTATTAACTCATCATCATTGTCATTGTTATTATGGAGTCATTGTCATCAGCATTGACATTTTTTTTGTACATTAACGTTGGCGTTGTCTTTGCACTTCATAATTTTCTCGATGAATGATTTTCTGTGTGAAGGTTAAGTTATTGTTCGATATTTTTTTGTAATCTAAACAAACGATTTTTTTAACTTAAATTTTCTCTAATAAAAAAAATATAAATTTTCTTGTATAAATATTAACAATCAAAGGGTAACTCCTCACCCTTTATTCGTTTTCTATATGGCAACTTTACTAAATTGTAGCACTTGTTGTTGACAGAGTTGCATTTGTTCGTAAATAGTTTATGTGTCAGTCATGTCATGTCATCTATCTTCCTTTAAAAACTTTCAATATTAAACTTCTTTTTATTATTTAATTTTCTTTACAACATACTAATTTAATACGGGTCTTTAGACTTTTAGATTTATATATATTTTAGTCTTAATTTAATAAGTAGCTCAAGTAGACAATGCGTGCGTGTCATTTTGGTGTTTGGTTAACCAGACGAGGAAAGAATTGTTAAAAAAAACGCAAACTTTAAAAAATTACACTCATGAACTAAAACTCATGAAAATAATTCTGATATTATTTGAGAAAAAAAGGAAGAGGAATGAATGCATTTGTATGCGTTTTTTCTCTTAGAATGTGCAATCAAAAACTTTCAATTTCAATGTCATTCAAACGTAAATAAACAAGTGCTCTATATCTTCCCTCTCTTTCTAACTCTCGTTGGTGTTGTCTGCCATGACTTGATATTATAAAATAAATTATTTAATAAGATAAAATGCTTTGGAAATGGCAAAAGATAATAGTTATAGATATGTTTTTAAAGTGAGATCAAGGTCATAAAATGACTTATTTGTTTTAGCAGGTGTAAGAAAATTAAAAGAGAATTTAAAATGGAATGGAAATTAAAAGAAATCTAGAAATATTCGTCTTCGATATATATTTTTCTTTCTTTTTCTTTTATCAATAAAATGTAATTGAAGTTCGGAAGGAAATTTTCGCCATAAAAAGATAAAACTGAAATTCAAGTTATATAATTATGGTGGCGAATTTCGGACACTATAACCTCAAATGAGGTTATCCATGTCAACATTTTTCTGTTGACTGTTCTGGAAACATTTAAAAAGTTCTAAAACGACAAAGCCAGTAGGCGAAGATGGCATTCTTGGCAGACATTCTACAAGTAGACACCGTAGCAAGAGTGGAAGAAATGTCCCATTGTTAAGTTACTACAAACTAGCGACTGGAAATATTTCAATGTCTAGAAAGGGAATCACTGTTCTTAACTCCTAATACAAGACTCTTGCAGGGAATGCTTCAAATCAACGAAACGAAGACGTAAGAATCCTATCAAATAGGTGCTGCATAGATTAAGCTATAAAATGGAAGAATGGAAGGTGCAGATTACTGGCCAAATATGAGCTGTGCAGATCAAGCTATAATATAAATTTCTCCTTAATTACGTAGTCTCCTGTACTTTTCGTTGATTTTTTGAATGCTTTCGATATCATTAGAAGAACTGCAATATGTAAAGCCACGAGAAGAAGGAAGGTACTTCAGAAGATTGTAATAAAATTGGATCTATGCACGAGAACACTGAACTCTCAGTTCTTCACATTTGGACTATAGGAATATAATGATGAAAGTCGATTCAGAGATAAATCGTCAACTCGGGTATTTGGATTATGATGATGGTATTTGTTTACTCTATAACAAGGTATCCATGCTGGAATTAAAGACTTAGAAACACTGACGTGCAATGTTGGACTGGAGATAAATATGAAGAAAATCAAAAGCCATGAAAATACACAACTAAGTACAGTTAACATAATAATTCAAGGCTAACCAAGGCCGAAAAGGCTCTTAGCTTCCACAGTCCTGAAAAATTTCAATCATTATAAAGAAGCTCACAAATTACCATCTTCAACGGATACGTCGCAAAAAATAATTGAACGCAATAATTAGACGTAATAATCCCAGGCGATAAAAGGTCATATGTAAAGTAAAACTAAGAAGTCGAGTTAATGCCAAATCCAAATATTATCCATATTATTCATCATATGTAGTTGCTTGTAAATCGATTAGAAGTAGTTGAAATGGATGATGGGCACTAAGCATAGTTATAACCAGAAGAAATGGGCAGTATTCCATCATTCCTACATTTCGCTTATGGGCCTAAACGAAACAGAAATAGTGGTCGGTGAAAGCTTGGAAAGTATCGGCAACATTTCATAATGATTCAACATGTTCTTAAAACGATTTTTTAGTAGCATTTTCCTTTGAACTACTGGAACATGCCGTTAGGTGTTTACAATTGGATTTTGAAATGCACAAGTTTTTAGTATTTCTGGAGATGATGGATTTGATGGATAAAATATCCAACAACAACTATTGTACTTTTGGAGAGAAGTTTAAGGTTTCTGTTGTAGCTTTGGAAAATTTTCTTGCATGAAAAAGTTGTTATTCTCTTTTGATGAGCGACTTAACACATTCGGAATCTTACACTACTGAGATATATTATATTTTGTTTCATAACTTTGATATGAATCACAACTCCTAAGTTCAGACTGAACGTGAGAAGTTACACAACAAGGACAAAATCGGATATTATATTGAAATAATGATCTTGTCAATTGAATGAGATCTTCCATTCTCCCCCAAATTTATTGGGTAAATCTTGGAACTAACAATATCTGAGAAGGTTTAAAAATAAATAGTTTTCCAAGGACATTAGACTGAGACTATATTCTCTAAGAGAGTTTAGACAAAGGAGGCAAAAAGTTTCATTTCCGGTAGGTAGCAAGCACAAATACCGGATATAATCTTGATCTTGTTAATTAAATGAGATCTTCCTTTGTTAATATTCCCCCCCCCCCAAAAATAACTTTTTGGAAATTAACAAATCATGTTTAATTTACCGTTAAAATTCATGTTAAACATATTTTTGTTTATAACCTTTATCACAACACACACACACACACACACACTCACTCACTGAAAACTAACGGCAAACATCAAAATGTTTTATCACTTTCCAGTGGTCATCTAAGTGCCGACAATTAAGCGCCACTTTGAAATCCATATAAACTCATCTATACAAACATACATCTGTACATCTGTATGTTTTGTATAGATGTATGTAGATAAATTTCCAACCAATTAAGATTGAATTGAGCACGAGAATAAAAACACTGAAAACTAAATTCAAATGAAAAATATTTAATAATCATAGACGCAACATGATCATCAACATCAACATCAACATATCCATCGTCATCAGCATACAAATAATAAAACTGCTTGATGATGAGGATGATGATGATGATGGTGAATGAAGCCGCCAAAGTTTCCCTCATTCACATAATGTGTTTATAAGGAAAAATATATTCGAATATTTTGTATTCGACATTAAAATGTTTATAATAAATTGTTTGTGATGATATACGGTGGGAAGTTGTATAAATCATTTTGATTGACAGCTTGGAGGTCCAACAATAATTTGTGAAAACATTTTACACATCAAATTGTGAGTGACCAAAAAAAAAATAAAAGAGTGCGAGCGGAAAAAACAGCGCAAAAGTTCTAAGAACCACAACATATCGGTCAAACCAAGAAAAAAATATGGCAGCCAGCATTTTTTTACATAAATGTATGATGGTTTTATAATTCAATGATGATGATCATGATGATGTTGTTTGAACATCATCAATATCTTTTTACATCTTTTTAAAGTAATTACACATTTATGATGATAAGGGGGTTACACTGAAAAGGGCTTTTGTAATAATTTGTCTAGTATTGAAAACGTATTTTTGGAATGAAGACTCCGAGAATTTGGTAAGCATATATGCCGTATGATGGATATGGTTCAAGTACTGGCTAGTTTATCATGCCGTGGAAAAAAATGATAATAAGTTTTAATTGCGAACATTCGATTGAGAAATATTTCTAAAAGTTGCATTTGCGGTGAATACATCGCTAGTCACAAATAACACTGAGTGAACTGGATTACTGGGAACATTACATACAGAAAAGGGGAAACTTTCATGATTTGCTAAACTTGGAACTCTATTACAAACGCATGGCAAATGGTATTATTGAACTACTGCCGTCGTAAGATCAACATTTGGCGAAACAGATGAAATTGAATGCAGCAATTGTTATTGAACTATTGCTAACACAGCTTTTCAATTACATTCTGGACATATACATATGTTCTGTTCACGCTCAAATTTTTACAGATAAGATCTAGACTAAGGTTGGTGGGGTACTTGTCAAGTCGTGCTAATTATACGGTAATATTAGCAAGTGATGAAGTATCATCTCCATCAGCATATTTTTGATGGCTTCATTTTCAAAGCATCACATCGGAAGTGGACAAGCCACAACACTTGACTTTTCTAAGGTCTATACTAACAACGAGATTATATTCCCTTCTTTAGTATCAGATGGTTCATGTTGTCTTTTTGGCAGAATTTAGTCCGTAGACAAATTTCAAGGATTTTTATCCCCAAGTGAAGACAACAGATAGTTTCGTCATTATCCTTAGACCATCCAAGAAAGACTTTTTTACACTTCTGTGTATAAACGATTTGGAATTGTACATGTTAACATGTTAAAGTCAACATTAAGGCCAGAAATGAGAAGATTCAAATGTTTCTAATTGTTCGTAATCTTAGAAGACATCTTTACAATAGCAACTAACCTGGCTAGAGAGCACGGTCACACTCCTGTCTTTACTGTAATAAATATTACCTACAAGAGGAAAGATGGCATTGCCACATTATTAAGGAATATATAGAAATCACATAAATAAGTATCTCTCTAAATGGGATTTCGGTTGTGTTTTTAGAAGTTTTTGAAATTTTCAATTGTCATAGCCTTCTCCCAAAGCTATTTTCTGTCAATGTTAAAATTTTTGCTGACAACATTGTACAATAACAGACATCGTGTCCAAATCGAACCGTGGTGGAATGTTAACGAAACAGCATTTCCAATTCAGCATAAGAAAGGTCTCTATAGATTGTAAGTGATCATTGTATCAGTAGATCCAATATCCCCTGCCCTGAGAAACTTTCTCAGACCATAATATTTCCACCTCCATGCTTAACTGAGTCGGTTGTACATCTCGAATTAAACACGTCAGCTTAAGGTTACCGACTATTATTTCTTCTTCGGAGATTAAACCTAGGCTCGTCTGACTATAACACATTTTGCGATGCTATGGGGTCCAATTTAAATTCGAGTAACGAAGCTTTTTCTGTTTCATCTGTAGTTTCTAAGACCGAACATTTTTTATTAACGACCTAATTATATTTGTTTTCAGCATCGAAATAATTGGCTAAATTTGTAAGGTCATGACTAAATAGGGGCGAAGATAGCTCAGCTCTAACCATGTGAAATATTTATAAAATACATCTAACGGTTCAAATTAAATTCCAAAAACGACTTGGACAAGCTGTGTAACATTGGGAATATTTTGACGCGGACCTCATAGTTCTTTGGTTGTTTTTTAACTTACTTTTTCTCCTACCCTCGTTTATAACTTACCATTCACCATTTCATATCTTACAATTGTACATTTGGTCAGACCAAATGATTCCATCATTAATTTCTTTATTGTAACCACAAAAAATATTCAAACAAATATGAATGCTATATTCGGCTTTGTCGAATCTTCAATACCCTCCGCCATAAATGTGTTTAAGTAAAATCATTATATTTCGTACATACACACTCCCACCTACACTCACAAAAATTAATAGTAAAATATAACCGTTTTTTTCTTAAATACAAAAGAGGAAACTTTAATAAGTCATAACATAAGTTATATTTTTGGCTATAACTTTCTTTTTTTCTACTGAACCGATTTTTTATAATTTGGAATCATAAAGAAGGTACACATAACTTCATATTTACAAATTTAATTTATTTAGTTTGTCGATTTCTAAATTGAAAGTTTTACGAATAATCTTCGTTGAACTTTAAGGTTGACTCAGATAACGGTCTATATTCTTTTGATGTACTGAACGATTTTGAATGATTTAATTAGGAAACTTCTCAGGACTTTAGAAAATGCTCAGATAAATTGCATTAAGTTCTGTCAACATATTGTGGATGTGAGCGTGCAACAACGGACAGACGGACTTAACTAAATCGACTTAGATTTTGATTCTTGTATCAAGAATTATATACATTATGGGGTCTGAGACAATTCCTTCTTGGCGTTACACACGAAATGACAAAGTTAATTTACCCTCTTCACCATTTGTGGTGGTGGAGGGTATAAAAATCGTTATAATTGTGAAGTTTTTTGTTTTGTTTTTTAAATTGAAATAAATTTTTGTTTTATTCAAAGTTCTTCTTCTTCTCACATTCACAAAATTCTTAGGAAATTTTTCATACATTTTTACAAACATATTTTGTGTTACAATTATAAATATGAAATGAAGAAAAACAACAACAACAACAATAATAATATTATAATTACAGGGTGTATTAATTAATCTTAGTGAATGAATTAAATGAAAACGAAACGAGAAAAAAAATTACTCTAGACACAGATCAATCATATTTTCGTCTTTTTTTTATTTTGTTTTGGTATGAAGAGTTATCATTATTGTTGTTGTTATTATTATTCTTTGTTAATTTCCACAAGTGACATGTGCTTCTGACAAATAATTAACTAAAAAAAACAACAAGAAAACAACAAACATATGTTTACATTCAATATGTTCAACATTAAAGTCTTTTTATTGATATTACAAAATACAAAACGCTAAGAATTACTTAAATATTAATTAAAGGAATAAAAATTATGTTACATATTTATAGAGGTATTTAAATGCCATTAAAAATTAAGCAAATTAATATAAATTTATTTTTATTTTTTTTTCTACAAAAAAATTTACTCCACACAGTAGTTGAAAAACAATTAATATTTGTTATCAACTAAGGAAGGAGAATGTAAAAATCTTAACGTATATTGATCATGTTAACATTTAGTTCCGCGCCTTCTTGAGCACTTTAAGATACTCAGTTCTTAAGTGTAGGGTATTCCAGTAAAGGATTTCTACATGGTTGGAAATAAATAGTAATTGAAAGGAGTAAAGTTTGGACTACAGGTACTTGAGCCAATATAATTCAACCACTCTTTTGCAATTAGTTTTTATTAACCAACCATTTTGAAAACATGTGACCACCCATTGTCAGATCTCTATTTAAAGAGCATCTTATTCGTATAAGGGGCTTCTACTTAGTTGCAAATAAATGGTAGTCAG